>JAWWEW010000023.1:20828811-20907001 GCA_035583185.1 Anabacerthia variegaticeps
GCCCAGGATTCGAGGTGTGACCTCCCCAGTGCCCAGCCCAGGGGGACAGTCCCTGCCCTGCTCCTGCTGCCACCCCAATGCAGGTACAGGCCAGGTGCCACTGGCCTTCTGGCACACCTGGGCACCCCTGGGCTCATGTTCAGCCACACCTGCACCCCTTTTCCAGATCCTTTTCCATTGGGATGCTTTCCAGCCCCTGCGCCCCCAGTAGAGCTGCAGGGCACTGTTGTGGCTGCAGGACCCAGCACTTGTTGACCCTCACACAACTGGCCTCAGCCCATCCGTCCACCCTCTCCAGACCCCTCTGAGAAGCCTTCCTGCCCTCCAGCAGGTATCAGAGCTGGCAGGTTTCATGCCCCAGGTCTGGCATTTTCTGCAGATCCCCAACAATCTTCTTTGGGCTTTGGTGTGTTTCTTCACAGGCTCAGAGAAACTGTCCCCACCCACTTCCCTGCCTAGCATTGTCCCCCCAGCCTATACCAAATCCCAATGTCCCTGGGCATGTACTGCTCGGCAGAGCTCACTGGGGGGGCAGCAGACCCACTGCTCACACACCACCTCTGAAAGGAGGAGCTCTCTCGAGTTCTGCTCCTTTTGCACTTGACCAAGGAGTGCTGGGGGGGTTTGAGACTGATTAAATCTCACCCGGTAAGGCAGCGATGTGCTCTGTGTGCTGCAGTGTAGCTGTTCCAATGGGATGCCTGGGATAAAGGCAAGGGGTCTTTTTATTTAAAAGAGAAGGAGATGAGGATCTCAGTAAGAACCTTAAAGCACACAGGAAGTCTGTGCTAGCGATGTAATCCGACTCCCCAGCAGCATGTTAACCACATACACACACACATATGTTAACCACATACACACACACGCTCTTCTCCACAGCATTATTTTTACATCAGCTCACTGAGGGGACCTGTTCTAGTGGAAACAGCCTTTCCCAAACCACGGTAATTTCAGTGTTTGTTTCTCAGAGAAAGGAGTACTTGCAATTTCCCCATAAATATTCCAGCCTGTGCTTTGCTGACCTGCTCCATTCTCACAGCCAAGCCTGGAGAGAATGGGAGGAAAGTCTGAGACAGAAATATCAGCTATCCTTCCAGAAATGCAAAGGTGTAAATGTACTTTCAAAAATATCTTGTCACAGTGTAGCAGGGCAAACAGTATTTCTGTTTAGGGGAGCTGAAGTGAATTTATCATCCCCCAGAGTTCACAGCACCGTGTTTCCCAGATAAATACAATTGGGATGGAAAGAATCAGAGATTCCAGGGCACATACTGTTAGCACTGGGATGACATTCCCAAATACACTTACTACAACCTTCGCCATGGTGTTTTTATTTCTGCAATAGGATGAACCTTAACACGGGACAGCAACAGGGAGGCAGAGGAGGAAGTCACTTCAAGGCTCATGTCAGTTGTATTCACATGCAAATGCACCTTTCTGAAAATGCAGCATTGACAAAATAAACTGTTCCAAAGAGGAAAAGCTTCTTGCTATGCAATTTTAAAAGTCTACACTGGAATTCTAATGACTTTACTAGGGGAAAGATAAATGTTTATTCTGTGTTCAATTCATGTGAGGATCCAAAATACATAAATATATATAATATATAAATATATATTAAAATGATATATAATTATTTGGGTTGTATATATTTAAAAGTACTTATGTGATGGCAAAAGGAGAAAGCTGACAAACCAAAAGTCATAATAAACTCACCAGCTATCAAGTTTTGCCCCAGCAGGTAGATGTGAACTGAACAGAAAGTATGTTTATCTTCAAGGTCAGCTAAAATAAACTTGGTAAATCAGAGTCACCAACTTATTGCCCATTTGATTCTTGTTTTCTGTTTTCCCTAGTTTAACATAATTAGTAACTGGGAATGCCTTAATCTCTATATTTATACTACTCCCTTAGCAGCTTAGGCAGGCAGATTCCTGCAGGAGCACAACCCTTTAACTGGCATATTGAAAGCTAATAGTGGTTTTGATAGCCCAGAACAGCCCAGAGGAGTGCACTGAGCATCCTGGGTCACAACTCTGCCTCCTGCAGCCTGCTCACTGACAAGGACAAGGTGCTGGGAGGCTGCTAGGGAATAACCCACAGCACAATCCTGCCATCAGCAGACTGCCAGTGCCCACCAAGAGTCCTTCTCCAGCAGCAGCAGAACTCCTCCTAGCCTGGGACAGGCACGCACTGACAGGCAGCACGCACGGTTTGTGCTGGAAGCCTGGGAAGGGAGGGGGGAATTTTATGGCGGGCAGGTGCCTGTGCTGCAGGGAAAGCAGTCCCAAATGGATTCACCCTGCAGAAAGCCATGCCCATCGCTTGGCACCAAACACAGCAGGTTGGGTGCAGGCAGAAAAAGGGTAAGAAAAAGGGTAAGAAAAGGCCATGTGGAGTAGGAGAGAACCTCCCCCAGCCCCTTCCTCTCCAAGGCTCTGCCCCTGCACACAGGGCCTCTCATTTCCCAGCTTGCTGGGGGATTACTTGATTCCTGACAGCTGGCCCAGCCACAATCCTCCCATTTAAGGCAGGCAGCTGTGCTCCCTGCTTAACCCACTCCTGGCCAGCCCTGCCCTGCCCTTCCCAAGGATGAGATCTGCTTTCCCGGGACTGGCACAGGGATGCTGCTGGAGCCTCCTGCAGCCCTTCAGCTGGCCCAGGGCCCGAGGGGATGGAGCAGTTTTACAGATCCAGCAGCATAAGCAGAGCTCTTCCCCAGTGCCCAGGCAGCTTTTTGTGTAATGATGAGGAGACACAGGGAAATCCTTGTGAGCTGAGATCCCCAAGAGCTGCGTGCCACTTTGGGAGCCTCAGGAACACCAGACCAACAGCAGATGTTGTCGGTGATGTGTCCAAACCCAAACACACATCCACCCCAGAATGAAAATGGATTTATTAAAAAGCAATTAAAATGAGCAATGAGGAAGGCAAAACAACAAGAGTCAGAATTGCTGGGCCAGTGGTGAAGTTTCATTCTGTGACTTCTGATACTCTCTTAAATAATGGAATTGTGGAATGGAAGGGACCTTAAAGAGCATCCAGTCCAACCCCCTTCCACTATCCCAGGTCACTCCGAGCCCTGTCCAGCCTGGCCTTGGACACTCCCAGGGCTGGGGCAGCCACAGCTTCTCTGGGCACCCTGAGCCAGGGCCTGCCCACCCTCCCAGGGAAGGATTAATTCCCAATACCCAATCTAACCCTGCCCTCTGATAGTTTAAAGCCATATAAAAAATAAGATAATCTCAAGTGAAGAAAAGCTACCTATGTGAAAAACCTCTGTCACAGCAAAAGAGAGGACTGCCACTAAAATTGTGTATTTTCAGTATTAGTGTGGTATTGTCTTGTACCTGAACACTGTGTGTCATACACTGGGAAACAAATAAACACACAAATAAATGAGGAGATTTTGGTCCTGGTTCCAGCCAGGACAGAGTTAATTTCTTCCAGTAGCTGGGGGGGAGCACCAGAGGTTATTTAATACTATTCCATACCATTCCATACCAACTCGTCATTGCCAGGGGTGGGGAAAGGGATTCTCTCTCTGGCTTCCAAGGAGAAGGGTCTCCTCCTGGATCAAGCATGAAAGGTAAAGAGGGAACACTGTGGGTGGCTGTTACTGTTTGTTTTCTGATCTCATTGCTGTTTCCACTAAATTGTTCTTATCTTAACCCATGATCTTTGCCTTTTGGGCCTCCAATTTTCCTTCCAATCCACTGCAGGGAGAGGGGGAAAGGGTGGGGGCTAAACTGGGGGAGTCCCATTCCCAAACCACAACTATCTCCCAGCCCTATTATGCCACTCAACAACATACCTGTATGTTCTGAACAACATCTTTGAAGGGAGAGGACCTCTGCATACACGTGTTCACTATGTCCATCGCCCTGTCAAAGTTCTTCACATACTCTCCATACATCTTCAGGAAAGGAGCAAGTTTCTGTAGGATATCTCCCAGCCGTGGGTTGACACTCCTGTGAGAGAGAGACAGGTATGTGCTGAAATTTCTGGGAATCAATAGTCTCTTCGGAGAGAAAACACAGCTGGAAGAGTTCCACAGCTGTCTGCCACATGTACAAGCACTTACACACGTGCAACCAAGACATTCAGGGTAAGTTTAGTTTAAAGTGATTTATACAGTACCCTACATGCAACCTCAAACATTAATCCTGAGGTACAAGGGCTGATATTTCTGCCCCCACTGTCACTCCCTTAAGTGACAGATTCAAACTGATCGTGCATTCTTAAAAGAAACACCTATACATCTCTTCTGCCTAGCACAAAACCTCGTGGGAAACTTTTACTTTTTAAAAAGAATCTTTTCCACCACAGCCAGACATCTGAAGAGGTTTTACTGCAAAGAGATGGTTGAGTTCAGCTGGGTAATCCCTGGGGGCCAGCCACATATTCGCCTGGAGGCCTCCCTGCAGATCCCAGGCTGGAGCAGCAGTAGCCACACATCTCATCCCTCCAAACTCATGGCCAGGCAGAGATCCACCCATTCTTCCCCCAGTCTGAGTACACAAGACCCTCTTTAGCCAGTTAAGAAGCTTCGACTCTCTTCTGACTCCCACACTCTCCAGTTTTCCTCTCCTTTACTACAGTTGTCCCTGCAAGCAGAGGTTGGGCACAGAGGTGCCTTATTCCTGCTGGTCACTGATGATCTGTGTGAAGATGACTCAGCCAAGAGAGATGCAAGCTCTGGGCTTGTCTTGGTCATGTAGGGCACCTGGGAAGGTCAGCACTACCTGCACCTGCCACTGCAGGACACAGTGCAGCCAATGTGTCATCTCAAACCAAGGTTCCTAGACCTGACTCAAAAATTAACCTTTCCACCTGTCACTGCATTTCTACAACTTGCAGAATCACGGCATTATTAAGGGTGGAAAAGACCTTCAAGGGCATCAGGTCCGACTTTCAATTTATTCCAGTAGGCAAATTTTAATTGGTAGTTGAAAATATTTGTTTCATCTATGAGGCCAAACCCAGCAATTTCACTCCTTCCTAGTACTGCAATAATAGGAGGGTGGGAATGCAGTAAGGAACACAACTGTGGCAACACTTTGGACTGACAAAAGGTATTCCGGAAATTTTGAGTGCTCAGATCTATTCCTGAAGACAGAAATGCTTCAGAGACTCCATACTAGTGCATTAAATAAATAATGTGTCAACTACTGCATCAAACAATTTAAAATTTGGAATTAGACCAGGCCTTATGGTTGCTATAGTTTCTTGAAAATGTATTTTTAAAATAGCTGCAATGACAGTTACCCACCATTCTTGTGTAATTCTTGTTTTGAGCTCAGGGAGAAGAAACTGGCCGTGGAAACAATAGATGGAAGAAATATTTGAGAAGATGCCCGTTATCACTTCAGATGAAATACCTGCTTCAGACAACTTAGTGCAAAAAACCTGCAGAAGACAAGACAGTACAAACATTTAGTTACAAAAACCCATCCTGGACACGCTGACTTTGGATTGCAATTTTGCAAAGCTGACTGCTTAGAACAGAGGTACAGATTTTGACTTCTGGTAGTCAGTTCTTGGAGCCTTTCAGGAGCTTTGCAAAACATAAGCCCACTGTCACTCAGAATTAGATTTATCACGACAGGCCATAGTAAAACATTAGGAGAATAGGAGTTGCAATTCAAAAAAGACTGAAATGCCTAGGAAGGTCAGACATCTCATATTTGGGAGTGCAAGCTGCAAAGAACACGCAGTCCCTGAAGAGCACTTAGTGCTATTTACATGAGGCAAAATAAACCATGTGATTGTTTTGTTTCTCAGCAGGAAAGCCTATGCTATACTGAACAAAAGGTTTCTATGGTCTAGAAACAGGCTCTGCTCATCTAAAACACTGTAAGTCTGCCATAGAGCTCCTGGAGTCAGAGGATGGAGGGCTCTCAAAGTTTCTAAATGCTTCTAAGAGCATTTCTAACCAGGTGACAATATTCTTTTTCCTTTTTTTTCCCCCCTCACTCCTTTTTAGAAAGCCCTTTGTTAGCAGCGTGCCTCATCTTCATTTTTATTTCATTCCTGCACATCCACGTTTGTTTTCCTCTTGGAGATAATTATAGAAGTGCCCCAACTGCGTTGAGTCAACTCAGTGTTTATGGGGAAGAAAGTTCAGACCCACCACAGCAGTTTTGCTTCAGCCCCACGTGCAAAGCCGATGGCCAACAATTAAGGAGCACAGCAGTAAAGAACCCAGTTTGCTCTGAGCATGGGGCTGACCCCTGTGGCCTGACTTTAGTAAGACTCCAACCTCTTGCCCATTAAAGAGCAATCATGGATTTCATCATTTCTCAGTGCCTTCAGTGTCCCCGTGATTTCCATATGCCCAGGGAGGAACCAAGTGCTGGCAGGGTCACTTACTGGGCTGCTGTTCCCGTTCCCGTTTTTGGCTGTCCTTAATCCTCTGGTTCCTGCTCAGAGAACCCCCTTGCCCCAGGCTGCCCTCTGGGACTCATCTCCATCTCCCACCCACACACAGCATTTCCACACACTGCTGGGCAATGGAGAGCAATTAAAAAAGGAGAGTTAATTCCAACTGGAATTACCTGGTCCAGGAGATGGAGCCTTTTCACATAGGCTTCTTCCGTGTGGAGCAGCTCGTTGGCGATGTTGAACAGCTTTTGGGGCTCTGTACACTGAAAAACAAGTTACACATGACACAGTCCAGCTGCACCCACACACCTCAGGTTCACCAACTGTCCTCTTTTCCATTTTGTCAGTGGCCAAAATCCCTGCCAGCAGAGGAGCCTGGAGTGAAGGAGGGTCACGCCTTGCAGAATCTGCTCTGTGTCCCTCATCAAAGGATCCCTTTGCTCCAGAGACAGTTTTAAAGCTATTTTCTGAAAGAGCAATTAGTAATGCAGTCAGTGGCTGGTCAGGACATTGCTGAAGTTCATTATGGTTTTATAAAAAGAACCAGAAACATCCTCTAAACCTGGAAGTAAGTCTAGCCTATTTGGAAAATAAGGCACGGGACTGTAAATCAATCGTTCTTTTTGGACTCGGGTCCTTTAAGTAAAAAGAAAACTAGAAACCAGACTGTTTGGCCAGATTTCTCCCCTGGCCAGCACAGCATTATTCTCTATGGCAGATTTCTAAGATTTCTGTGCAGCTTTAAACACAGGCCAATTCCCTGGAAAGAATTTTCAGCAATGCAACCCAAATCACTCAGTGAAGTCTTTCATTAAGCTCATTTAAAAATATAAACCAAGAAGGGACTACTTAAAAACCCTAAATGCAGTTATAAAGCACTGACTTTAGGCACAGTTTAGCCAAAAGCTACACAGACTCTTCTCCAAGTGCTTAAAAATACTTGAATTATTAGAATACAGGCTTTAGCTGTCCAGCACTTATTGTAGGGGTTTAAACACCATGCTTACCTATAACCAATGTTAAATAAACGCTCCCTTTAGGCTTCTTCAACATCACCTTGGTTTGTTTCCAAACAAAGGTGACAAGAAAAATTTAAACACCCCCCCAAACACTCATTTAGGCAAACTGCAGTACAAATGGAAGACCCCAGAAGCTTTTCAAACGAAGCCATGAACTCAGTGAAACCAGACCCAATTCTTCCTTCCAGGAATGATTCTGGACAGGCAACCATGCCACGAGTGAAAGTGAAGGTCTGACATGGACTCTTGCCTGCCCTGCTTACTGGAATATTTTAAGTTGACCCAAATACACTTTCAAGCTCTTTTAACGTGGTACACGAACACCCTGCTCTGTTCATCCACGTGATATGTAGTAATATTTAGGGGAAAATAAAAAAAAATCACAGCACAGTGAAGTTTTGACCTTGTTACAAGCAAATACATCTTATTAGAGCTTACACTGGTGGCCAGCCAAACCCAGTAACTACGAGGATCTCTCATCACTGGGAAAGAATTGATGTGCCAGTTTTGCTGGGCACAGAAGAGCACCCAAATGAAAGGCACTGCCATACCTGGGTTGCACACACAACTTCGAGTTGTTTGAATTCAGAATTCGAAAAATGTTTCTTTCCAACCAAAGAAGTTTGTACTCAGAAGTAAATCTTTACATAGCACAGGCGCTTTACAACCTCCTGACCTTCCCCATCTGCAATTCAGTTTATATTTCAAAAAAAACCCTTGCTGACATCTGCTTAAATACCAAACAAGGGATGAACAGCCTCTCAGCTCGAGCTCAGAGTGACTCTGCCTTCGGTGGCTATCTCTGCTAGAGGCAGACAGGCACATTTTTCACACTAATTTGCAACATGTTTGCCTTTCAATGGACATAACACTTGAAATGAAACTGTAGATTAATTAAATGTGGGGTGGCCTTCTCATTTTGTGCTGTGGCTTTCACAGAGCCTGAGCCATCGTTCAGTTCACTGGGAACAAGTCCTTTCATGGTCCTTGTTTCTCAGGGAAAAGCAAAACAGATTTGCAGACTCAGACGTGGAGTGTGCCCAGGGCTCTCTGCTTGGCACAGCCTGCACGGGCACAGGCTGGGACTGCTCAGGGGCTGGATGGACAGACTGGCTGCAGGAGGGACAAGGAAGGTGATCAAAGAGAAGACAGAGGTGTTGACTTCACACCACAGGGCTTGAAGCAGCGTGATGCTCCATCCCTTCCTTGTGGAAGACTCAGAATTTCATGGCCAGCTGTAGCTGTCCAATAAAACATTTTAAAGCAAAAGCAAACACCAGGCTGACAACGAGCAGAACCAACCTCTCCCGAAGGTCATACCCACACCTGGGCAGGCATGTGCACCTCAAACACCTTGATTTGTACAGGTGGCCAGGAGGGCATCGCTGCTTCCCACGAACCCCCTCACCCACCCAGCTGGGCACCCCCGGGCACGACTGGCCCGAGGATCCATGGAGGCAAAGAATGACCTGCCTGTCACAAGGAGCAAATTGGAAATGAAAATTTAAAGTACATACAAAGCTTAACATGAGAGAACTTGGGCAATATCGTGCAACAACCATTTCGGTTGTCTCTGTTGCACTGAGATCTCATTTTCCTTAAGATATTTAAAACAAAAGGTGATGATGATAACACATCTGAATTTTCTTAACCAGCATTATGACTAAAACATTGACCTCCAAGCATCTTTTTCAGAATATACACGGAGATAATCTCATCCAAAGGTCTGACTTGCAGGACTGCTTGCCAAATGTTACAGCACACAGCAGACAGTGAAATCAGAAGTGAAACTCCAGCCACGCACGGGCAGAATGGGTTGTTACTATTTCCACAGCAGGAAGCAGATGGAGAAAGGCATTTTTTTTGGTGAGTATGAATGAGCACATGTTATTCTTAGGGAAAAATAGCTCAATAAAAAGCTATGAAGCACTGTTACCCCTCCCAGAAGCATTACCGCAGCAGCCAGCAGAAGGCTTGGGTATGTGTCTTTGGAGCATGACAGCCCCTCAGCCTCACTTTTATGACACTTCTTTTCTTTGCAATCATCAAGGTTAATGTGCACCTGTTCCTGGAGCTCCTGACATTTTCTGAGACATTATCCAAACTAATAAGCTCCCCTTCCTTAATTTTCATTTTGAGAAAAGATAGCTGGAAATCCCAGGAAGTGACTCCTGAGATTTTCAACCATATTCCCATAATTTGGTGCTAACAGTGAGCCCTGTCAGACTGCTGCAGACTCCCAAAGGAAGCCACACCACGCTGCAGGGCTAAACCCAGACTAAATAAAACAATACCAGTCATGTCTCAGGCAAGGTTCCTTCCCCAGCTGTGGGCTGTGTGAAAGCTCAGGTGGAGGATGGAGAGAGATCTGAAGTAGCAAATTCTGTTTATTCATGAGCTTCTCTTACCCTGCTATCCTAGCAGTTCCTGAGCCATCATTAAATCACTCTGCAGCTGTACTTTTCATGCATCCCCCTCCAAGCACAGCAGATTGCATGTTTAATGAGAGTGCTGGTTACCTCCGTGGTGCAGCTGCAGAGCCTGGTACTAGGGCAGGAAAAAGATGCTGGCCCCCAACATAAAGCCTTCTATAGGAGCTGAGACCTCCCCAGGTCTCAAGCCAGCAGATGCTGCCTGCTGAACATCCCTCTCCTCCTTCAAGCAGGGCAGGTACATTGTTTTCTGGAAAACTCTCGGGTTTGTGAAACTCCAGCCTAAGGATAACCATGGAACGAGTCAATTTGGGATCACACTGGCTCACCTAGCTGGAAGCTGTGGCCCTTCTCCCCAGCCTTGAGTCCACAGTGCCCCAAATCTGCAACAGAGTCGAAGAGGAGAGCAGGAAATGACCTCGAGCTGTGCCAGGACTGGGTATTAGAAAGCATTTCTTCACTGGAAGGGTGGCCAGGCATTGGAACAGGCTGCCCAGGGAAGTGGTGGAGTTGCCATCCCTGTCAGTGTGCAAAAACCCTGCAGATAAGGTGCTTAGAGATGTGGTTTAGTGGTGGACCTGGCAGAGCTAGGGTGATGGTTGGACTCGATGATCTTGGGGGCCTCTTCCAACCTTGACGATTCTGTGATTTTATAAGGACACTTTGAAGAGGAACTGGCTTCCCAAGCTGAGTCCCCAGAAGAGGGCACAATCCTTGCACAGAGGAGGCAGCTGCTCTCTCAACCTTCCCCTCCACATGGCTGCAAAAACAAGGTGACTCCGTGTGGCTTGGTCAGCCTCAAACCTGCCTTTGGGAAGCGGAAAGCAACTCAAAACACCAGGGAGAAGCCTGCACTGCATCACATGAAGGCACCTCAGGAAGAAGGTTGATACAAAACCCAAACCAAACTGAGATCTCTCTCTCATAAACTCACCAGGCCCGCTCCAGAGAATTACAGCCTTGTAACTTTGTGTTTTATCAGCATGATTTCATACTATATGGACACTTAACCTAAGGAACAAGACTTAAAAACAGCCATCACAGCTTTGATGTCTTACAAAACATTGGTATTTGTCAGCAGAGCAGCATCCAGTTTGGGGTTGCCACAGTTGGTTTGATACAGCATTCCAAACCATAAATTTAATTACCAGATTAAAGATTTTTTAATTCAATGCATTTTATTTTCCAGGAGTTGCACTTTGAGGATCCCTATGGGTTCCTTGCAGCTCAGGAACTGGCCTGTTGCAACTACTAAGCAATCTTTTAAATAGTATTTCAGTTGCACACATGCACATCCATACACATTGTGAATATAAAATAAATAAGGTATGTCACAGTGTGTGTCTGTTTGTATGAACACACCCTTGTCAAGCTCTGAGAGACACAACTTCTTGCACCCCATGTACCCATGTGCCACTTTCATTGCTCTTTTACACTCACTGGCTGATTTGACCCAGAAACTCCAGCATGTGTTCTAACAGCCACATTTCCCAAGGGAAAAGACAGAAATCATGATATATTTGGTGATTTCAACAGGACCACCTGATCTGCACAAACTGAGGTGTGGATGCTGCACTCGCCAGCTGCAGGTGCTCATCATGTTCTTTAAAACACCAAAAATCCAGTGTATAAAATTTATTGTCATGATGGCTGAGGGGAGAAAAACCCCACAAACACGCCCAAATACAAGCAAAAAACCTCGCCAAACAAAAAGTGGAACATTTTACAGATATTTCTGCAACATTCCGTTTTCTTTTTCTGCAAAAATCCAACCCGTTCTATCAGCACTGTTTCTAAAAATAACTGCCTTCATAAAAAGATAATCAAAGGAATCTCTCATTAATCCTATACAGCTGCAGTAAATACACAACAGCCTGGCCTACATTATTCTGGAATCAAAGAAAACCTCTTCTAGCTAGTTTCCTGAGGATTAATTTGAGGTAAGCACCATCAAAACAACTTTGTACTCAAGAAGGAATCACACCAACAAAAGCACAGGTTTGTGTAAAAAGATATTTATAAATCTTGTGTGAGATGAGATTTCCATCGTGCCTGTCCTGCTCAGATGGAAGGTCCTGACCCTGCAAGATGGACCATCCAATTAGCCCTTCAAAGATCACAGAACCCCACTGAAAACAACATGCCCCAACAAGCTGAACCTACACAAACCCAGACAACAAACACAAGTCTTGACCTACGAAAGTATTTAAATTCTAACAGCTTACCTCTGGCTGTGATGGATTCTCTTGTATGAAATCTTTTAAAGCAAGAGTGGGAACCTTTCTAAAAGATACTATCTGGGTCAGGAACAAG
The DNA here is from genome assembly GCA_035583185.1 of Anabacerthia variegaticeps. Lineage (NCBI taxonomy): Eukaryota > Metazoa > Chordata > Aves > Passeriformes > Furnariidae > Anabacerthia > Anabacerthia variegaticeps. Next base: position 20,840,960 of record JAWWEW010000023.1, read on the forward strand.
CTGGAATCCGCATGAGGCAGGAAATAACACTGACTGTCATGATCCTTTGATGCAAAACCACGCAAACAAGTAACCCAAACAATGTATGAAAGTGATGCAAGGGGTGAAGCAGTTTCAGAACACGCAATAGCAATGAGCAAACTCCCTTACCTTGTTTACATCCAAATACTCTAACTTTGGCACTTCTGCTGTTTCCTGCTCCTCGCTGCTTCCTTCATCAATGTCACTGTCCTCATCCTGTGTGGAGTCTCTCTTCTGCTCGGCAGAGGAAGGCTTGGTGCCCTTTTTGTCAGGTTCCATCTCCCCTGGGTTCCCAGCCATGCTGGGCTTCTTCTGCTCTGCCCCTTCCTCGCTGGGGAACGTCTCCCCAGCCACGCTACAAGAAGGACTGTCAATGCCACTGTCCCTGTTGGGAATTTTACTGTTCCCATTCAGCTCTGCCGTGGAGTCTTTACTGCCGAGCTCTTCGGAGGGCTCTTTGCTCACAGTCCCAGCAGTACAGTCGTCATGGCTTTTGTTGTCGCCTATGCTCAGCTCTTTAATTTTCATTATGTCTGCGCTGGTTAGATCCGTGCTGCATGGGACGTCGGGCTCGGCCTCATCTGGCTCAGCTCTGTCATTTGGGGAAGAGCCGCTGGAAGCCACCGTGTCACAGTCACACGAGCTCGTCTGCTTGGAGGAGTCCAGGCCAGGTTCCATCTTAAGAGCTAAATTTAGCTGGTTCCTTTGAAGAATATGTACAGGTTGCCTGCAGGTGAAGAGAAAGCACCACAGTCACTCATAGCAACGCTCAGGGGTTCAGTGAGCACCCTGAAAGAGAAGGTCTGACTGAGATTTGATTCAACTTGCATGTCATGCATCCCACTGCCAATCCCAGTGGGCACGTGGGGATAATAACCATCACCCAACAACATCCAACACAAACACACCCCCCCAGCCCTAAGTTCTACTGAAATGGCACCACCAGAATCCCAGGCCCTCAGTGCTCTCCCTGTCACCTTGAAGAACAGTCTGGTTTGAGGGTTTGGGGAGGGAGGAACCCTCTTTTCAAAGACAGCATTTGGTTGTGGGCTCATTCAAGCAGGAACTCTCATTCTTCAGCAGAACCAAGCCTTTGGGGCAAGGCATTTTCTGCCAGAGAGGATGCACTGAAGCTCGAGAAGACACGACTTCTTTTCTTTGAAAGACACTAGGTTCACCCAGGTGATAACACCCTCCAAGGCACAGCATGGTGCCTCTGTCCCCATCTCCCTCTTTGTGGGAAAACAAATCAAAAATTACTTAGCTCCATCAGGCAGATTTGGTCTTTGGAGAAGGTTTTTGCTGGTTGTACAGCAAAATAGGTATGTTTTATCCAATTTAGTGTCACTCATGTTCAGTGTTTCAGAGGAACCAGCGTTCTACGTGACATTGTTCACAGTTCACTGCAATTTAGCCCTCCCTGCCTCCAAGCAGCCAGATCTGATGTTTGTTGTACCTCAGACAGAAAACTCCATCATTTTATACTACAATAATCAAGTTCCTAGGATACAATCCCCACATGAAGACAACTTGCTGAAAGCAGACCCTGGACCACTTGTCTCTGGTAAAACCTCACCAAATTCATCAGGTCTCAAGCTCTTTAAGCACAACTGGATCTTACAAACTAAACCTCACTGAAATACAGCTTTTATTAAAAAGATCCTGCGTCCTCGGTGAAGTTTTGCACTTCCAGCAGAAAACACCCCAAGCGCACTTTCTATGTGACCATTACAGTTCATGTTTTCTACTGTAATACTCCAAGTTAAAATGCAGAAAAGGGAGACGAGAGCAGATCTCACCCAGCCATATTTACCTAATGCTTTCGAATTTCTCAATGAGCGTGTTGACTCCGGCTGATATTGGTATTTCCTCCTCTTCAGGTGCCAAGCTCCTTGATGACTTGGGATCAGCTGGCAAAGGCCGAGACGGTGCGGGAGGAATTCTTTCCTGTCCAGGTTTGAGATGGACAGGCTTAGGAGGTACTAAGGGAAGAGAAGGGAAAAAATAGGAGGGTAAATCTCCATCTTCTTTATCCTAAACTGAGAGCAAAATCCAGACCGAGGGGTATGCATTCTTGCATCGTTCTTCATAAGCTGCCCGGGCAGAGTCTTCAAGCATTGCTTACACCAAAGCAAGCTGCTAAATAAAACTGCCTGGCTTCTCTGTGGTGTTTCTACAGCATGAGCAGCCGTGCTACCACACCGAGCTGCTCCACTTCCTCGTTACCAAACAGGATGCACGGCTTACGTTCTGTGCTCGCAAGTTTGCTCACCATCTCAATCACACGAACCAGCTCCCCCTCCCAGGAGTTCTCCACACACAGGTTCTCTGCTGAATCTCTTACATTGTCAAGGGGTTGGGGAGGAATAACAATCCAGACTGAAGCACCAAAACCCAATGGCACCATGGATTTCAGTGCCTTGTGTTTGCTTGGCCAAAAACGCCACAGGCAGAACTATAGTGGCTTTTCTTCCTCTCGTTCTGCCTCCCCCCTCTCTTCTGGGGTGTAGAGTCTTCACAAATTTCCTTCCTCTTTTGATTCTACAGCGAGTTGCACATGATATAAATAAAACACACATTGTAAGAACACACGCGTTCTGCTTCAGGACTCACAAGGAGGCCACGGTACGAAGTTTAACACAATATTTCCAAAAAAATGGCATTAAAGCGTAATGTCATTTTCAGAAATTTATTCTGACCTTCCACTGATTGCGGAGTAAATGGTTTATCATACACAAGCAGTAACCCATGGTGACAGGTTCCCATGCTGTCATGGTTTCATATAGGGAAAGCAATTCTCCCATAGGCAGAGCTGCCACTGGAAGGCAGGAAAACTGACTGTGGCCTTGCTCCCAAAGCTCACCCTGCTGGCAGCAGCACTGCCAAGTGGCCCCTCCAGTCCACACTATGCAGAGCTGACATGTCAAACGAGGAAACTCCTATCACATGTTTATTAAATAGCATTTTCGGGAACGATTTTTTTCCAAGCATTTCTAGCTTTTAAATGGTCCCTGTGGCACAAGAGACCAGCACTGTAATGGAGCTGGAGTGAGCAAGTGTTGTGACTGTAATTTCAGGGTTCCTTGCTTTAGGGGACTAAACAGAAGCACCCAAAGAGCCAGTCCTTGTTGGCCCTGCCTTCCAGAAGGCTCTGCATCTCTTCTGAGCCCCCACATCAGCCCAGCTGCCACAGCAGTCCATACACAGTGGGCTGAGGTCAGTGATGAAGGGCTCTTAAAGCACTTTGGAGCTCTGAGTTCAGGTCAGATTTTAAACTCCCTCTGTTATTACTTCAGCACGAAAGAGAAAAACCAAATATTCTAACAATTTAAGGGGAGATTTCCTAGTGGAGGAGTGATTTGCCCACTCTCTAATAATATCTAGAATTCTTATCTTAAAAATAAAGGTGTCATAATCCAATTTTGAAAAGACTTCCACAAACCCCATCTTACACAGGAATAACAGGGGAGAAGGAAAACAAAGTCTTCTTTCATAGAAGTGGGGTGGTGGAGCTCTATGTTTTTGTTCACCAGGTCTTCATGTGCATCCCATGTGATCAGTGAGTGTCTGGCCATGTTTCTCCTTGTGAGAACAAAAGAACAACCTAAAAACAAGTATCCACAGAGCCATCTGGCCCTTGGAGCCAGGAAAGGCAAGCTCTGGGCTCCTTAGAGAAGGCAGACAGGTCAGAGCCCACCTCCCATAGCCCATCAGGTCCTGGTCCACAACACCCAAAGGTTTTACACTCATATGGAAGTGAACATTTGATGTCTAACCCTATCCTGAGACAACCCACTCTGCCCTGAACCAGAAAGAAGCAGGGAAACACTTTCGTTAGTTCTGAATTTTGACCCACTCAAGTAACGGTGAGAAATGGAGGCATCAGGATGGAGCCAAAGCTGCTGAGCCTACCAAGGACTACACACCAAGCAAAATTTCAACCAAACCAAGTTCAAGACCAAGTGCACTTGGGTTGGGGCAACCCCAAATACAGACTGGGCAGAGAATTTTCATTGGGACTCCTTCCTTGGACTACTTTCACAGTGACATCAATGAATTCTGTCAAAAAAAGGAACAGCAAGAGTGACCAGAGAAAGCATTTTACCTTTGGGTGTTTAATTCACTTCTTTAACAATTTCCATCCTTTGCCATCCTTACTGGTGTGAAAGAGACAGTGGATCCACTGATTTCTGTTCTGAGCTTATGGCTGTGATGGAACAGAGAGCTTGGGGGGTGTGAGCAGCACAAAGAAGCAGCAGTGCCTGCCTTGGTGATGGAAACAGATCATAGTCATCTGCTTAGGGAAGTTTTAAGTATGAATTGAATCAAGCTACATTCTCAAATATGAAAAACAGTGATTGGAAACCAGTGCCATGAGTACCACAGCAAAGTATCTACCCCAGCTGAATTCACTCCAGTTTTTACTGAACAGACACTTCTGCTATTATTCCTTTTTCTTGTTGGTATTAACAACATTCATGGAACACCCACTAATTACACCTGAACAGCCAAGACCTCTGGGTGAAAGCTTCACGAAGACGGAGACCTTGTGAGATGTTTCAAGCATGAACTGGTACATGAATTTAAGGTTTAAGGTTTCCTTCCAGACGCAGAAGATGCAGTGCTTTCTTTGGTGTTGTTTAAGGCTGAATTGCTTTGGTACAGACATTCAAATTGGGAAAGGCTGAGGGTGCAGCAGCTCAATGTGTACAACACCAAAATATTTTTTCACATGACCAAGACCATCTATCACATGGACACTTATCTTTAAAAAAATCTGGTTTATTAACTTAGTATCTTCTTGAGGCTTACCTTCCTTTGTTCCAAACACCTCTCAAACTCCGTGGGTTTTGCATTCCCAACTCCCCTGAGGCAAACACCCATGACACACCTAAGTGCAACCAATCCTACAAGGCAGGAAGTGGTGATAGTAGGGAACTTGGCAAAGTGACATGATAAAGAGAGACCCTCTGTCACTTCACTGATGGAGAGACATGGAAACGATCTATCCTCTTTCAAGAAACACATTCTAGTTTTGTTTTGGGGTTTTTTTTCAGGAGCCTGGGGAGACCAGAAGAGCAGCTGGAGAGCAGCTGGATCATGCTTCTTCCTGGCTCCTCTTCCAGCATATTTTGGGATTGCCACCTATTTGACTCTGAGCTGGCAGGCCTGTGGAAGCACCACGGCCCATGTGTGAGTGGTTTGGCTTCTATTTCTCATCTTTAAAAGGCATTCGCTCCATTTAGGCATTTCCTGTTGCCATGCACACTTCTTACAATAAATGGAAACCAGACCAGGTTTAAACAATAAACTATTATTACCTAAAATGCTTTTCAAAAAAAATGATTTAGAATGCAAATAATAATGCTACATTCAACTTACACTGCAAGGGGTGTAACAAGAGTACAGGAAGTATAAAATGACAAGTTAAGTAATTGGTTATTGCTGAATCAATTTCTTCTTGAAGGCTTCTCTAAGTGGCTCTCTAACATTGGGAAAAATGAACATAATAAACCCCTATCAAGCCACCCGTTAGAACCTTAAAGCAACTCTTTTGCCGTGACTCAAAATTAAAACAATAATTCAAAAATATCCCACTTTCTGCGCGACAGGAGCTTGTACCATTTCTAGAAGGAAGAAGCCACTTGCCTTGGGGTTTCTGCAGAGGATGCATTTTGGCCAGTGGAGCTTTGGTTTTGGGCTTCCTTCCAGCCTGATGGAGACATTGCGCTGAGCTGATGTGCTGCAGTTCCCCGCATGCTTCCAACACCGCGCCGGAGTCAATGTGGCATTTGATGGGAAAAGGAGAACAAGGGCAACCTGAGGGAAAGGGAGGGGGGGAAAGTCAATATTTATTTTGTTCAATTCAGCCTGAAGAAAATTGGTGCTACTTCTAGAAGCATATCGCTCATCCTTGAGTTCTTGAGGAAGGGGAGGGGTAAGAGAGGGGTTACAGCCAATATATCCAGCCTTAACAATCCTGTCAAACTGACTGATCGGTAAAACAGGTGGAATTTTGCTAATCCTTCCTTTAATTCATGTTTGACTTCTTTACTACAGACATTGAAAATCCAAGAGCAAATACAACTGATAAAAACCACTTCAAAAGGCATTTCCCCAAACAGAAATACAAGTGCTGCAGCACAGAACAATGTTTTACTTGGGAAGATAAACCTAAACCTGGGTGATTGAGAAATGTGTTCCACATAGTGGAAATGGTACACGTGCCATTCCTTCAGATTTAATCACTCCAGATGCATTTCCCCCCTATTTATTACTCCTCTGTACATAAAATATTTATGATCCTTCAACAGGCTCTGGCCTAGAAGATGCTGTTAAGATATGATCCAGTGGGAACACTGAGAAAGAAATTATTGTCTTTCATTTAACATTCTTGATTCACTTCTGTGGGGACTGGGGAAACAAATCCAGGTATCAGCTTTCAGGCAATAGATACTGCAGTTTCTGATTTGGGGGTTTTTGGACTGGTAGCAAGCCTACAGCGACAAGAAACCCTCATGTCAACTTTACTGTGCCATGAGAAGTTAAAAGAGAGTTTAAAAAGGCCTGTGGTTTAAAACTGCTGAATATGAACACAGGAATATTTGCTTCCAGCAATACTGAGAAGCGGAAAACGTATCGAATTGCAAAATTTGAATGTGAATGCATTAAAAAAGGGCAAAGAAAACATGACAAACATTCTTTCCACAGTCCTGTTTTAAAGTGGGCTAGCTGAATTCACCAGCATCTTGCTGGAGTGTGAGGTGCCCTGCATCATGTAGAAAAGATTCACCTAAAAGGCAAAAAACAGCCTTTGCCTTCCTATGATGTCTTCAAGAACAAGCTTTAGCTTCAAAAATGCAACCTACTCCTGGCCAGACTCCTAGTAAGATCAAAAGCCTGAAATGAAAAGCACCTCCACTCACATCAGCTACATTATCCTGGTTTTACACTAATGGTATTAAATCAGGATGTGACCTTTTGAGTGAAGCCACTGGAATCTGAGCTGTGCAGGCTGCTCGGGAAGATTAGCTGAGAGCTGCCCTCAAAATGCAAAAACTTCCACATACAGGTTTAAAAAATGAAAAAAAAAAAAAAAAGCCATAAAATATTAAAGTCAATGTTGTTGTCAAAAATAGACTCGGATGGCATAAACCTACTTACTCATCTCTGCCACCCAAATATACAACCCCTGAATTCCCCATGTATGGCTGCCAGTTGTTGCTGCTGAAGCTTCATTAGCATTTCTCCCACAACATCTGCTTTTCAGCAGATTTGAGACCAGCTATTAAAACATCCTTCTAGCTGAAAACAGGAAATTATAAGTATTTCATTCTATTCAAATAGAATTTCACTTATCAGGAAAATGCAGCGGAAGTAGAGTAGATTATTAGAGCCGATTAATAGATTATTGCAAACACATCATCACAGAGAGAGTTTAAGCAGATGCCTCAGCTCTGGGGACCAAAAGCTCCCTGGGACAGCAGCAGTGCCACCACGGGCCAGCTTTTCAGGGGAAGGACTGGGACTTTTTCCTTATTAACAGTAGCTCAACACAGCCAGAAATTCAAACAGTGCACAAGGGAGAAGCTCGAATTCAAGAAAGTTAAAAGGGCAGCATGCAGAAATCAGAGCCCAGTGCTCCAGCAGGTGTTCACCAATGCATGACTGCAACACAATCCACTCTCCTAGGAATTACTCCAGTGATCCAGTTCTTCAGTGGACAAGTGTCTGTACCTGCCACAGCTCCAGGAGAGATGAGAAGATCCCTCTAACCCTTGGTGTGCAGTCTGATGACAAGAGCACAACACTGGACTAAAGCCCTGGGAGATGCTGGACACGAACACAGTCCCCACAGCAGCAGGAGGAGGAGGAGGAAAAGGAGGAGGAGGAGGAAGAGGAGAGCCACAGGTCCTCCTGCCCTCAGGCACTGCATCCCTGGGGCATCCCCAGCTCAACATTCCAGGCCAAGCCCAGCTACTCCATGCTGACTGGGATAAGGGACCAGTTACCCTGTGCATTCCCCATTCTTCTTCAAGCACTGCCACAACAAAGGACTGTCCCGTCAGTATCATTTTGTAGAGTTCCAAAAGGAATTAAAATCCAATTCCTTTTCCTTTCCTACTGAGGCTGAATGCCGTGAAAACAGGTTCTGACCACCTTTTTACTGAAAACAAGAGCTAGTGGCTACTCACGTGCCTTTGAGTCTGTGGCACCATCAGACACCTCTCACACCTAGGCTAAAAGCTCTTAAGAGCTACTCACAGTACTACAAAGTAGAGTGTTTTGATCCTTACTTTATAAATTCACATACAAGTTTTTCTCTTCTATTGCATAATCCTGTCCAACAATCATGGCACAAGCTCCTCTCCACTGATGATTACTCAACAAACACAACCATCTTGCCCAAAATTGGCTCTGAATGCTCCAGGACTCGTGCTCCGAGGTGTTTGCAGAGTAAATACTTTGTGAAGCCTTATGCTCCTTCCCACTGAACAAGAGCACCCGAAGAGCAGGCTGGCACAAAGCAGAAAATAAAACTGATAAGTAGTAGAAGAGAAAAGCCACAAGTGCCTTAAAAACTTAATGTAGTGCTGGCCCTAAATCAAGAAAAATATGCAGGGATGAAGCCAGAGAAGTGGCTTTCATTCTTTTTTATTTAATTTAAGCCAACTGGTTCTCCCTCTTTGTCTCTGATACGGACCCTAAGGGCTGCTTTTTGCACACAAGTCAAAAATCCACTTTCCTTACATATTTTTTCAAGGGCTATAAAATGATTTGTGAAAACAAGATTCACTGGATTATTTCACATGGAATTTCCTGAGAGCAAAACCCACTGTCTGCCGAGCACGCCCCAGGGTTCTTCTGGAAATGGGAAATGAGAGGGACAACATAAATAAGATCCAGGCACAGCCCAGGTAAGCACCCCCAAGATGTCTGTGGTCCTGCCAGGTGTTTCCAGAAGGGAGAGCAGGTGGTGGCTGCTCTCCCACTGTCTGCCCTCCTGCACCCACTAAACCTGCAGGACCCAACACAGACCTGTCTGCTCTCTGATCTCTGGTCCAGCACTGGAAAGGGCAAGCCCTTCCTAGACCCATGTCCTGCTTCTGGCCAGACTGGTTTTGCTTAAGCACCCAGGTGCACTTGGTGGGTAATGCAGAGGGACAGGGAACCACGATGTGTACCTCAAGGGGGTTTGATTTCCGTGTGAGAACAGTGTGTAGTGTTGAATTTTGTATAATATTGTATTATATTTGTCTAATATCGGTTGCTGAATGACACTGCCATAACTGCCCTGGATAATGAGGATGGATTGCTCCAGACACACCAGTCATGATGCAGCTTGCAACCTGCTGACAGCACACCAGCCCTCCTGCCCCAGAAGGCAGCTGGGATGGGTAGAACTCACAGCCATGGACTAAATGAACTCAGCAGGTATTTTGGAGGGGCAGCCACAGACTATGGAAATGACATGATGATGATGGTATAGACTAAGGCGTGGGTAATGTCCTGGTTCTGACCAGGACAGGGTTAATTATTTCCGTGGCCAGGAGGGGCATGGCCAGGGCCCTGAGGTTATTCTGTACTACCTCATGTCATTGCTGGGGCTGGAGGGAATTGTCCCTTCCAGTCAGGGTTTTGTCACCCCTCCGGGTGTTGAGCACTCAGGTGTGAATCATTCACCTCTCTCGTGCCCTCTGTTATCTCCTTGCTGTACCCAGTAAATTGTTCTTATCTCAACCCATGATCTTTACTTCACATCTTGCCCTCGGTTCCCTGTGAGGGCTCCAGGCAGGGTCCCACCTGTCTGCTTGCAGAGTGTGCCAGCACCTCCCAGGCACACACAGCGGGCACCACTCCAAAAAACAGGAGCATGCACTTCCAAACTCCTAAAACCTGCAGGAAGACCCAGCTTTGCCCTGCACAGCCCTTGTGCTTATTCTAACCTCGAGTACTTCATGGTTGATTTGGAATTCTACTCACATGAATGATGCTGCTTATAATTTCTCTGTTCAAAACCAATCCACGCAGAAAAGGACATGGATGATGCTTTCCAGAGGTAATTTTTTTTGCATTCTATTAATAAAATAACAGGTACTTAAGGCTCCTGCTAAAGTAAAACTTAAACAAAACTTCGGGAATGCGGCAGTTGAGGTACAATTTGTATTTGCACTAAAATGGAAAAATAACGCCAGTCTTTCTGACAGGATTCAAAGCCACGAGGGATCTCACAGCACACAGAACTTTCTCAAGTGTCTCACTGTTTGCACCCAGAAGAAAGCACGTATTTTTGAAAAGTTTCTCTTAGAGGCTGTCACAAACTTGAAGGCTATGATATAATTTTCTATCAGACTAAGATACAATACAAGGATTTTGGGTGCTCCACTGACTGAAGTAATAAAGAGACCAGCTGAACCCAAATGGCCAAACTCCAGTTCCCAAGCTTTTCTCCCACTGCAAAAACCAGTTTCAGATCTTTCACTTGGCACCCTGTCCCCACATAGCTGTGTTCAAACATAGATCCTGTTGAAAATAAAAAATACCTTGGAGATGTCTGACAGCAGCAAAAACCTGAAATGTTCTGACAACCTCCTGGTTTGCTGATCCCCAGCACTTCTCCTATGTTCTGACAATCTCCTGGTTTGCTGATCCACAGGACTTCTCCTCCAGCCCTGTTCTAGATGGTGCAGTGTTCCACTGAAACGAGGCAAGCCTACAGCTCCTCAGCTCTTTCACACCTCGCCCTGCACTGGACCAGCACCCAATCCTTTCCCACTGCTCAGCAAGGACCAAAAGCCTTCCCACCCTGCCATCCTTCCTCTTCCTCTTTTGCTGCTTCATTTTCCTCAAGCCCACTTAAATCTCACCTCTCCTTTCTGCCCATGGCACAGCAGAGCCCCCCAAACAGGGAGGGACCATTCCCTGCTAGAAAACCCAGCTGGAGGACACTGACAATGGTCTGATCACATTTTCCTGGCATTCCAAAACATCGAATTCAGCAAAAAGAGCGACAGCGAAGTCATCACCACAAGCCTTCAGAAGCAGATGCAATCAAGCAAAGACGATGCTCAAAAGCAAGCAAGGATCTGGCACGGACTGCAATCCCCCCATACACACAAAGAGAGCCACATCACTTACTTCTGCTCGAGCAGAGACCCCTACATGTTTTCTTACTCGCTCAAGCCGTAAGACAACCAAAGAGAAGGGAGAAGAGTTGCTGCTGCAGCTCTGGTTTCATGAGTTAAATGCCATGCTCACAGGAACTGACCTCCCCCAGCTCCCAGCTCGCTTCCGACCACCACTGTGGTTGATGACTCAAAGCACACAAACGTGGCAAAGGCTGTGGAGGAGCTGCACTGAGCAGAGTCACAGGAGGCTGCTGCTGGCTTTGACTTTCAAACCATCTGAAAGGCAATACAGAGGATGTGGATGGTTCAGAAGCCTGAATCTTCCTGGAGGAGAAACAAAGAAAGCTAAATGGTGGGATCATAGATTTCCCAGCACGGTTTGGGATGGAAAGGACCTTGAACAGCACCTTGCTCCAACCCCCTGCCATGGGCAGGGACACTTTCCACCAGCCCAGGGTTAGGTGGCTCCAAGCCCCATCCAACCTTGGACACACCCAGGGATGGGGCAGCCACAGCTGCTCTGGGCACCCTGTGCCAGGGTCTGCCTACCCTCCCAGGGAGGGACTTCTTCCTAATATCCAATCCACATCTACCCTCTTCTAGTCTGAAGCTACTCCCCCTTGTTCTATTACTACATACCCTAACCTCCTTCATCTCTTTAACGAGTTTCTTTGCTTAGATACAGTTTGCTATTAATGCAAGACCAGTCAGTGACAGCAGTGACATGTCACAGAAACCACAACAACCCCAGTTCTCAGCACTCCAACTCTCAGACTATTTCAGAGCCCCTCTGGGAAATAAAGGGCCTCGGTGAAGGTCCCCAAAAGTGACAATAAATGCAATCCAGCCAGCATGGGATGGAGCTGCTTAAAAGACTGCCATCCAAAGTCTTGCAAATGTTCAATGCTCCTTCTTCCCCTCTGCTGCTCTCCCAGCAGAATCCTGCACAGGAAATGACAAAGGAAGAAGCCAAATGTGACATTTTCAATGAGTGCTGCATTTCAGGGCAGGCTCCATCCTCAGGAGTCACAGAGGGGCTGCTGCTCTGGGTTCTTACGGGAAAAACACAATGCTGGCAGACCATTCCAAATTGTGGAGTCTGAGCAGGGCTGCCGGAACTTCAGTATGTTCTGTTCACCTCACACCACCACAGAAACACACTCACAGAAAAAGAGCTTTTCAATGAAAAAACCACACAGCTAAAAGGGACAAATCTGTGCAGAGAAAGCACAAGAAGTACCAGTAGTTTCTCCAGACCTGTAATACCAGGATTTGGGACTTTGGGATTTGGGGTACTTCTATCCTGTTCTGACTAATTTTAAATGCCTTAGGTGAGGATGCTCCCTTTAACAGATGTTTCTGCAACATCCCGAGGGTCACTACAGAACATCACGGCCACAGTGTCTCCCACAAACCTGCATCAAGATTTCCCCACCTTTATCCTCATGAGATTCTCTTAAGGCACATTCCTGGAAGCTAATCCAAATAAAGCTGTGCTTTCCCAGCACTGGCACACACCTTACACCCCTCATCATCTGAATCACAACAGGCACATTCTGGAGAAAGGATTTTCCAGCTCTCACTTCTGTTCTTCTTGAATAGGTTTGTACACGCAGTCAGTATAAAACTGCTTTACACAGTCGCTCTATTTGTCATTACACCCTTGCTTTTATTGCCCCATCCAGGTACCTGTGCAATGCCACTCCAACACTCCTCGGGGACATTGCACACTTGATCCCACAACCAGGGATTGCTCCACAACCGCTTTAAAGAAACCATTACAGAACTTTAATGACTCTTTTAATCTGCTATACTTTCACTTAAAAGAATGAGCTTTTCACCAGACCTACATCAGCCCTTTCCTCACAAGACTAAGGCACATTCCTTGTCCCACTCAGTGCTGCCCAGACAGGGCACTACAGCACAGGTCTCATTTTCTGTCCTGCGTGTAAATTAAGAAAACCTCCAAGCCTGTCCCAAATTTGTCCATCCAGAAACACTGCTGGCACTGTTAGTTCTCCACAAAGCAGGAATGCAGTGTCAGCACTGGCCTCTCCCTTAGACATGGGTCAGCTGGCAAACTGCTATTGAAAATGGGCTCTAAAAGTGACTGTTAAGTGTTTGCCCTACATTTGTATGTATGCGTGCACTTTATTTACATTTATATGATTACAAGGGTCAGGATAGGATTTCTGAGTGACCAAAATGAGGAGCCTCAACACCTAATTCTGTGTTACAGCACTACTCAACATAGGTGTGGAAACCAAATTCCTGTCAAGATCTTCATACTTACAGCAGGACAAGGTAAAGAAAAGGCAAAACCACAAGCATGTCTCAGAGATCCTGCTGCTAGAAGTCATTACCTCACACGGGGGAAAGGAAACCAGATGAAAAACCAAGCAGGCACTGAGTTCTATATTCACCTAGTTTTAGGCTTTTCATGTTGCTGTGAATACAACTGGCCACCAGGCCACCCAAATATCCCACATTCCCACCAAAGTGGCAATGGTAACCTCTGCTGAGATGTAACACAGGATCAACCCAACTAGCACCGACAGAGAAAACTTAAATGCCCTTCCAGGACAAAAGAGCAGGATTATCATTGACTGTATGGAAGATCATCTTTCTCTAGTGAAAAAGAAAAGTGATATTTATTACTTCATTGTTATTTTGTAGCAGGCTGCCAATCGATTCTTGCCAAAAATGAGGCAAGGGGAAAAACAGCAGCTGAATGGGAAGAAGGACCAGCTCCCAGCCCTGGCTATTCCAAGGGGGGCTGGAGCTTTGAGAGCACTGACCAGAAAAACCACACTGAGAACAGAACAAAAAGTCACTTAAAAGGAAAATGAGAAATAAACCAAAGCAAAGCACCACAGAATACATTCTGCCCCAGGACTAACAATAGGCAAAATAAAGCCCTGAAACAAAAATGTTTTCTTTTCCTGTACGAAACAGGATGTGGTGCTGCAGTTACCAAGCACTTACCTTTGGCTCCTGAGGTTATTGGTTACAGTTTAAAAAAAACTCATGTTTTTAACCCAAACTGAGCCCTCTGTTAGCATCCACACAGATGCTGAGGAGACGCAGCCCCAGTCCGCCTTTGGTCACAGGAGGCAGCCCCAAATGGCAGGGTTGTACCCAAAACTCTCTGCAGGAAGGCACCCAGCTCACCCAGCCTGGCACCAGTGACACGTCCAGCCTGGCACCAGTGACACGTCCAGCCTGGCACCCAGTGACACGTTCAGCCTGGCACCAGTGACATGTCCAGCCTGGCACCCAGTGACATGTCCAGCCTGGCACCCAATGACATGTCCAGCCTGGCACCCAGTGACATGTCCAGCCTCACCATGCCCTGCAGAGAAGGAGGGACCATGAGGAAGCACCTCCTCACTGGACACCACTGTCACCCAAGCACTGCATGGAGGTAAGTCCCCAGAGTGGAAAACTCCACATGTATCTCTTGGCTAATAAACTTTTAAGTGACTATAATTTAAATTCTGCTGGAGCAGAGATGAGGACTGATGGTTTTGGAGGATTTTTTAAAGTAGTCATATATACTCTCTCGTATGGTTTAATGCAAGTACCATATTTCTAACCCTGTGTCTGTATTGCTACTATCTGAGTGTGACAACAACCTACACAGTCAATAACCTGACCAACACCAGTGTTAAACTGTGTGCCTCTCCATGTTATCACAGAGTCATAGAATGGGTAAGACTGGAAAAGACCTCTAACATCACCCAGTTGAACTGTCAACCCCCTCCCACCATGTTCACCACTAAACCACGTCTCAAAGTGTCACATCCACACATTTTCTTACCACTTGCAGGGATGGTGATTCCACCACTGCCCTGGGCAGCTGGGCCAGGGTTCGACCACCCTCTCAATGAAGAAATTTTCCCTAACATCCAACCTAAACCTCCCGTGGCACAAAGTGAGGCTATTTGCTCTCATCCTGTCACTTGCTGCCTGGGAGGAGAGACAGACCTACACGGCAACTCCCAAGCTCTTTCATGCTGTTCTGTGACAAACTGGTACCAATGCTATTCTTTCTTATTTTGCTTATACTTGTACCCCTCTGGAGAGTATCAGCCTGGCCTTAGGTTTCATCTCTCAGCTGACTTGCCCACCAGCAACCTTTGCAGTAGCCTTTCTATCACACCCCAGAATCTGGACATAACTCACAGATCTGGTCCCAAACTTTGGCAATAGAATTTCAAGCCTCCTGTGACATTCACGCAAGGCACACAGGATTTCCAGTGTTTATTCTCTCAGTCCAGTGCTGGAGCCTGTTCACTGGCAAGTAAATTCCTGAATTTAACTACAGTGTTCTCAATAATTACACTCAGCCTGCTCTTCATACAGGCATAGAGAGCTGGGGGATGCTGAACATCAAATCCCTATAACTGCAAGGCAGTTATGAACTTCCATGATTTAACAAAGACAGGCATCGAAAAGCTCACTCTTCTGGAGGAAGCATTTAGATGAGTTTCTCCCCCCAAAAAGGCATAATTTAATTACTTGAGGCTAAAATAATCAGCACAGCAACTTTCTGTGGCACCAAGATCAAAGGTAGAAGAGAAACCCCCTTGAGACACCTCCATCTCGTAAGGAAAGCAGGTGAAATGACATATAAAGACTGAGGCACAAAGAGTGACAGCGTAAAGGAGAAGGAGCCTGGAGTAGACGTCAGCCAGGCTGACAGTGCAGGTGACAGAAGCCTTGCTCACAGAGCACATCAGGAGATTCAGCCATCACGTGGGGCTGTCAAACACTGTTCCTCTGCCAGAGACAGGGAGGCAAGAAGAGAGAGCAGCCAGATTCATCTCTTTAGTGCACACAAGTCTCGTCCTACTTCTGTGGTCTGAAATGCAAAGCGACTCGTTTAACTTCAGCATCACATTGCAAGATTTCATTTCTGAACCAGACAAGGTCCAGATATCAAAGTCCAGCTTAATTTGCTGCAGGTGCCTGATTTGGAAGAGGGAAAGAGGTTTTCATTCATATATTTCCTTACAAACAACATGAAACCCAGAATACATTAATTCATAAGACCTTGTTTTGCTTTGCCTTTCTCTTCTGTCAAAAGTTTCACTGAAGATGGAAGAAAAGGGTCCCTCCTCCCTAATTAATTCCTGATTTCAGGATTGAGTATTGGGTAGATAACATGCCCAGACAAAAAAATTAAGGTAAGCACATGATACAGACTAGAACACTGTCCAGGGAAATCTTATTTATAGCCAAGCATTTCTCCTCATAATTTCACCCTCCTCCTCCTTGTTCTCACCAGGTGACCAGAAGCAGGGCCATTTCTGAGCCCTACACAGCATCACTGTGGGTCCCTCAGCACAGCAGCAGCATTTCAACTTACCTTTCCCTCCTTCTGCCTCTCCTCCATCCCACCTGGCTTCTCATCTCATTCTTTCTGCTTATTAACCCAATTTGGCTCTGGTCTCCCCATATAGCCTGGCTGCCTCCTGCCCAACACGGGGATACTTACCCAGGGAGCACGCCTGGTGTCCCAAAGGCAACACCCCCCAAAACTGTCTGATTCCTATACAGTGCCCCCAGAGATGAGCCAAAAGGCTGCTGAGCATGAGGTGCAGCATGTAGCTGCCACTATAAACGCATTTTCACTAGGGGGTTCCTAAGTTGAAGCTCTCACTTTGTCCATCTGGCAGTGTCAGAGCCTTCAGTGATGCCAGATGTGTCTCTCCTCAAGGATGTACACGCTGGACCCCCAAGCAGAATCCTTATTCAGCAGTCCTGAGACTTTCCTCTGTGATGCACAGAGCTTGCTGGTTTCTCTTTCCCTTGACAGGTAACAGGTTTTCCATTATGATGAAAGAATCCTAATTTCTAATTACACTGATTATGCAAATCAAAGAACGTATTTCAAGCTAATAACACACCTGGGACTTCACACCTGTACTGCTTTAACAGGAATTGCAGCACTGAGCAATCCATTACTGTAAAAACCTAAGAAGATTGATACCACAAACAAATAATCACCACCAAAGCCGTTTTAATTTGTTCCTCTCAGGTTACCTGCAGCTGGGTGATTTACTGTCATCGGGATTCTCTCCCAAGAACAAGGAGAAAGATGGAAGAGTTCCAATTCCCAGAATTGGGAAGGGAGAGGAAAAAGAACTCTATGCTGCCCACCTTCCAGGGATTTAACAGACACAGAGATGAGAACAGCCCAATCCAGTACCATAGCCATAAAAAATGCTTCCTGGGCTCCAGTCCTCCTTTCGCTAGAAGCTCATTACATTGTTTTTGCTAATGACAAAAGCAGCAGGCGAGGATCTCTCACTGCTCAGTTCACGTGCTTGTGCATCTTCTTAATGACGCACACTGCAATGTGTAAAATCTCATTTAAGCAGCAAGGAGAGTGTAAATTATCCTCCACTTCAGATTTAATGGCAATAGAATGCATCTCCAACAGTGTCCCAACCAACTGGCTTTCTCTTATAATCTCGACTTGTTTTATTAGTTTTAGTAAACCAGTAATTAGCCTCTGCTCATTTAAAAGTCTATTTAGGTAACAAATGAAAGCAGGCAAACCTAGCTCAAATTGTTTGCTCCAGAGGTGAGCTTTGCGGGGCAGGACTAGCTTTTCTGTGTGGCCACAATGTGCTATCACACAGTTAAGGAAATTCAAGCTTCATTATTGAAAAGCACAGTATTTTTACACTATTTTGACAGCAGTGCTGCACATTTCAAAATCCAGAGCAATTTCACAACCATCACCAAAAGAAAACATATTTCAGCTCTCAGTGTGGCTGGGTAACTCCCTGCTTGAAATTTGAAGGCTTTTACAGAAAATTACCAAGCCACGGAGTCTTTGAGGTTGGAAGGGGCTTGGGAATGAGGGGCTAAAAACAAAAGCATCCCTGGTCTTGTGCCACCTCCTGATGCCTCCCTCGTGCTGGAAGGACCCAACAAAGCAATCCCACACAGTGACTGCAAGGCCAGAGCAAGGGAAGGGGTCCAGCTAGAGGAAGTTGCTAATTTTTGGAGACTTTGAGCTGCCTACGATGAAGACCAAAGGTCCACCCCACACTGCACTGGTTCCTCAGCTGACTAGAGCCTACACCAGTGTTTCCTCACTCCAGGATGCACAGGCTCAAAGGTCCAAAGTGAGAGCAAGAAAAAGAACCTGGAAAAGCTTCAAGGTGTCCACAAGAACAACGCGCAGATAAATAGGGTGGAAGGGACTGCGAAAGCACTGAAGTGGCTCCAGGATTTTGGACCCCAGAGCAGACAAAGGATGCCATAAAGCATCCTTTATATTTACTCCAGCCTGGCAAGCTCCAAAGAAAGTAACACCAGCTCAAAGGCCAGCAACAGAGTACAGAAAAGCATCACCAAAAGGAACTAGTATTAGTTTCCCAACAAAATTTCAGTTAATTCATTGTATCTGTAGCAGCCATTTCATATTTTCTGTTATCTACGATTGTACTTTCATCCAAGATTATACTTTCATCCAATCCATACTCATTAGATGTGAAAACAAGGACATTTTGCAGTAACAACAGTCATAAATCACACATAATACAATCCTTGTGACTGATGCTAAATCTTCATGCTAAAAGAAAAACCATAGCACACCTCAGCTCAGCATACCCAAAGCACAGGCAGTTTTCAAACAAGTGACCCAACCAGAGATGTTCCCAAGTCCTTCAGCCCACTGATCCCATTTGATGATGGAATTACAACAGTTAAGATTACAGATAAATCAAGTCATTCATTCCAGCCAGGAAAACCATACGAACCCTTTCATGCAAAGTAAACTTCAATCCATCCCATATTCTAAACTGTATGATACACTGGCGTTGCTCATTCTTCTGTACACTAAGAGATATTTGATTTCCATACCTTTTCAGAATTAAAAACATAAAAGCTATATAAAAAACATACTCCTGCAACACCAAGAGCTTGGGCTGTCATGGGAGGGAAGCACAGATCCACTTTGCAGCATGGGCCATCCTGAGGTCTGGTGTGGCAGGAGCAGCGCGGGGAATTTGGAGTGGAGAGGTCTAGAAATTCATTCTAGCTTGAATTGAGGGCCCATTTCTTTCCCTGTGTGTAATTTTATCTTGCTCAGGGAGGGAAGGAGACCACTAAGTGGGGCACCCTTTAGAACAAGCAGATGATGCTTGGAGACAGACATGATGTCAAACACATCATAACTGGGAGTTGTAACAGGATATGGCACTGAGGAGAGGGAAAGCCAACCTGTGACTGGCACAGGGGCAGAAGGAGGTGAGAACCAACACCAACATGAAATACTCTGCTCCTGTTTAACCTTCTTTGATGACCTTTATTTTCACTTGCAAAATGCCTGCAGAAATTAGTACTTGAATTTACCTACGGGTGGCACCTTGCACCCTTTTTGAGCTGTGGTCACCCCAGGGTGAAGATAATTCTTTAATTGCCTTTTCACTAGGTATTAATCCATATTGCACCTGGCACTGCACCATAAGACGGGCATCAGCAACAAGCACTCCTGAGGTCCATGAGCAATGGGAAGAAATGCCTGTGAAGATTAAACACCAAGGAAAACAACTGTCTTGCTTCCCCCCCTGGGATGCCAACTCCAGGCAGGAGGGATGCAGCACTCCCAGTTCTGCCTCCTCAGAAGAGCTGCCACCACTGTCTTTGTGATCAGAGACACGAAGAAACCTCAAACTGACACGTTTTGTCTCAAAACTGGGGCAGGCTGAGAGCTCGTGTTTTAACAACTGAGGATCTGTTCCTCAGATATTGGGTATTTTCCTGGATTCTTACTAGGTTAAAACTCTTCTTTTGTTTTAGTGCATCCCTTAATTTAGGATAAAAGGGAAAAAAGTGAAAAATAAAATTAACACCCCCTCCCCCATTCAATAGAATTGTATCAAGGGCCACCATTGGTTCCTTCACTACTTCCAATTCAATTAATATTTTCAGGCTACCTGAGAACAGATCCAGGGTCTAACAGCACAAAAGGATTCTGTATCTTGCACTGCATTTTGTCCTCTTTCCCCATTTGACTCAGAAAATTGGGAGGGAGGGGTGGAAATAATTTTGGGAGGTTTTTCAAATGTTCGGCTTTCCAATAAAAATGGGAATTTCTTTTAAAGACCTTAACAGAGGGAAGTCTCATTACGCAGAAATAAAACTCCCACAAGCAGCACTCACCCACAATAAAAGGAGAATTAAAAGTCCACTATTCCTAAATCAGGTTTACGTTGCAGGTACTCGGGTAAGGGACCAGATCAGATTAGGCAGGACAACAAAACAAGAGGCTTGGCAGAAAGGTATTCATAAATAATTCAGGCCCTAATCTTTGGCTATTAAACCATAAGGGGTAATGGTAAAATTGGTTTAATGATCCTGCACATCTGACACAGCCATTCACATGCACTTCTTCGAAGAACAAACTGCTGAAGTTGTTATTCTATCACAAAACACGTCTCAGGCGAGAGGGAATATGTCCACTGGTTATAAAGCCAGTATTTTATATGCACATGCAGCCCATTTCTCACCCTCAGAATAAATCTGTGTGCTGGGTGCACTGCTGCTTTACCGTGGCTTAAATTCTGTGTGTGCACACAGTATTTATACATATCTATATCTATGTATACACACTTGTTCTACACACATCCCCCAGTCTGCCATAAATCAACTCCCCAACTCGGTCCAGCACACCGTTTACTTCAGCACAGTCTCATCACTGATTTCCCACCTTGCCAACACTTCTTGTACAGCACAGAGTGATGAGCACAGCCACTCAGTAAAATCAGTAAAACTCCTGAGGACTGCAGGACTCAGGCTAAGTTTTAATTAGCTGGGGTTTGCTTGTTTATTTTTACATAACGACATGATGAATTTTCTTTTTGTCTTTTAATATCAAGGAAGAAACAGGCTAGTTCTCATATTCACCACAGGTAATTATCTCCAAAAGCTGAGCTCCTCTTCCTGCACAGTGTTTTCAGAGGGAGACAGGCAAATTACAGCAGATAGGATCAGTCCCATTCACAATGCCATATTTCACAGAAGCTCTTTATTCTTCGCTTTGTCCTTAACAATGCTTCAACCCAATTGCTGATTTGTTTGGATAATTGACATCCCAAATGCAATTTTACACAGCTGAGCTGGAGTGAGTTTGAGCCCCAGAGAATGCAGCTATTCATGAACAGACACCCTCACCGGGTGGACAAGAGCTGAAACTCTACCACACATTGCAGGCGATGTAATTACCAAGCTTGGACAGGATGTAATGGACACCCCCAAAGAAAGTATTAACAGTGGGATGATCAGTGATGGATAAACAAGAGAGCAGCGTATCATCATTGCATGAAAGAACAGCACTCATTTGCAAGACCTAATTGCCTGCATCACGCATAGCTGTGTTGAGAAACAGGGAGTGCTTGAGTGGAAAACTCATTGTGAAGGGAGCTGGGTCATCCAGAGCTAAACAGAACCACAGGAGCCCTGGGATCCTCAAGTGGAGATCATCAGTCCATTCACTCATGTCACTCTAATTGTTATTATTTTTATTATTACAAATAAGCCTATGGTGAAGGTGTTTTTAACTCATGTCTGCAGAAGATATATCGGAATTCTCTGAGTGTTTTGATTTCCTTCATCACAATTTTAACCCACAGAACTCAGTGGATCTCAGCTGTTTTGGGCTGCTTCCATCATGCCATTTGCACCCAGTAACCCTGCAGTAACTTCTTCCTAGCTCTGCTGGTGAAAAAACATTTCAGCTACTGCAGGTCCTGTTGAAGATACTCCTTTTGGGAAGGCAAACTTCCTTTACATTAAAGAGGCTCGATGGTCACACCTCTTGCACTTCACATCTTGAATATACTTCGATTTCCCCCCCCAAATTATGATTTTCAGTGTTATTGGGAGCTACCTTACATGTAGCAATGGACCTGTCCTACCAGTAGGTCATTTTGCCTCCCTTCCTACTGAAGCTACCTTGGTAAGTTGGTTACATCTTAAACTTGGGCTCTTGGTCCTCACTTTCCTTTTCTTTGCTGTCCTCAGATGACCTCCAAACACACGAGCACAGAATCGAGGGAACAATGGGTAGAAGGGCAGTTTGTCATGGCTTTCAGCAGGACAGCTCTTAACTGGTACAGCACAGCTATCTTTATTTCCATTGAACTGTGATTTCTGATCCATAAACACAACAAAAAGGATGTAAGGATGGAAACACTGCCCACTTTAAACGTAAGCTCTCAACCAGCTATTCTGAAGAATTCCTTAAAACCACGAGCAACACCATGGACACAACATGATGTATCACGGAATGGTTCGGGTTGGAAGGGACCTTAAAGATCATCTAGTTCCAAGCCCCTGCCATGGATAAGAACCCCTTTGACACCTTATTTCACCTTCCTTTTTCCTCTATTTAGTATCTGAGTCAGAGATAAACTAATGTTGGGTACCACTGTTTTAACCAGAAAATGTGTCTGTAGCTTCATTTTATTAAATTATTTTCCTCTGATCTTTTCCACTACCTTTTTTTATTTTCAGGTAAAGCCACCTTTCCCTTCACCACTGCCCTGCCCCAAACCACCCAGCACACCTCACTGCTGCCTGGCCCCACAGCATTCAACCCTTCTCTCCCTGCACACTTCAAAGTGGCACCAAACACACAATCTGAAAGACTTGAAAGTCTCCCTAGATCTAATTAAGTGGCTTAGGAATAAAACCCATTTCACATTCATTTAATAAACAGATTCACATACTGTTTGAGAGAGCTCTTTTTTCAGTTTCCAAGTATGTAAGGATGAAGGAAGAAATCCCTGGATTTTCCCTGCTTTGAAATATTCTCTTAGTCTTCTCACTTCCCTTGTCCCTCTCCAGCTCTCCTGGAGCCCCTTTAGGCTCTGCAAGGGGCTCCCAGGTCTTCCCAGAGCCTTCTCTTCTCCAGGTGAACACCCCCAGCTCTCCCAGCCTGGCTCCAGAGCAGAGGGGCTCCAGCCCTGGGAGCATCTCCATGGTCTCCTCTGGACTCGCTGCAGGATCTCCATGTCCTTCTGATGTTGGAGGTCCAAGGGCTGGACCATGAGGGAAGTCTCATTAAGGTGGGAAGAAGCTGCCCACGCTGTGGGATGCAGGACACGGGGGGGTTCAGGGCTCTCAGTGCCCACTGCTGGCTCATGTGGAACTTCTCCTCAACCAACACCCTCAAGTCCTTTCTTTCTCAAGTAGGATGCATGGCTGATTCAGCTGTCAACTGAGTACCTCAGGACTCCCGACTGTCAGCTTCTATTTCTCCATTTTTTAAACTAATAATAGAACCAAGTTAATGAAACATGGCCTCAGAGTATCAGAATCCCCTGCTCAGAACACGCACACGAGACTGCTGCTCAGAAAATCCATATGGCAGAAAGTACTTCTTTTCAGGGAAAAGACAGAACAATCTTTCAAATCAAGGTTGCAGATATTCTCACAAAGCTCCATTTAAATTTTGAGAACAATTTGTCTCTCTCAAGTGCAAAGATTGCACCATTCAGTCTAACCAGCCATTCCTCTTCCTTGATTGACCCATGCTAAAACTCATGCAAAAAAAATTATTCTGAAAGTAGGAAGACATCAAGTTCTGCTGTACACAGCAAAGCATGTGTTACCTATTTTCACCTTAAGGTTTAAAAAAGCATGTAATTCCACTTCTCTGAGAATACAAGAAAACAGAAGGAACTACCATACTAATGGCAATATTATCATATTAATGGGAATTAATGAAATTGCCTGTATTTCCTTGGCATTTTAAGTTACCTTTCTAATTATCAGTTCAGGGGGTGTGGGAGCTACTCAGAGTTTACACCTACACTAAAGTTGCTCTTCATTTCCTTTGAACATTGATGGTCATAGTACAGTTTATGCAATTCTCAACACTGCCAAGAAAAAAAGGCCCAATTCATTCCAAACCACAGATAATCCTCTCCTGAGGCAGACAAGAAACAAAGCAGAAATGCCAAGTCCACTGAGAATGGGAAAAAAAAGGTGTATTATTGACAGTCACTTTCACAGAACAACGATTTACAAATTCTAACACCACGATGAAAAACATGAAATAAACCCATTTCCAAACACAAATTCCACACCCTTTTGGAAACACGGGAACGTTTTTTCAAACCAGTGTTTCAGTGCCCCCTCCTCACTCCCACCCTGCTCTCCCCATGTCAATACAGACCCTAACCATAAAACAAGTCCCACTGAGGTAGCATTTTCAGTAAGCTTTGCTCAGTGGATTCTTCTCCAAACCACTGACGCCCAGCCCTTCTCACAACACTACTTAAAATCCTGTGCTAATTCTTTTGTTTTCCAGACACTCCACCGTGACCCCTGCTGGGAGGGAAATCTCCCTGGGAAGAACAGTTTCAAACAGGTACAGCTGCAGACAAGATTCTGGGGTGCATCTTGCTCAGAGCAGAGAGAGGACACGACAGGCCAGACCTGATTCTTGCAGACCTTGGCAGGTCCCTTTTCCAAGCCCCACTGTGGACATGGCCAGAAGCACGAGTAATGCCATGGATTTCAGGGGGACTGCTCACAGGACTACCATTGCAACACATACCACACAAACTGCTTGAGAAGTGGTTTATGGGTAAGAGCCCTGCAGAAAGACATTGAGTTTTGTAAGCATTGCCTCAGAAAAGACAACAAATTACCCGTATTTAATCTTCCAAATATCTGCTGTTCTTAGGAAGTCACCTCCACGTAGTGCTGCAGGGCATGATGGAAGGCACAAGTAATGGTTCTAGGAAGGCCATTTAGAGACTTATGGCACACCTCACCTCTTGCAAAGCAACAGCCATGTGACCAAGAAGACAAACACAGCAGAAAGTACAAAGTCCAAATGTGGTGTTACTACTAGACGGAAGATATTCTCCAGTCTATTACCACCATAACCCCCCTGGCTATCAGTAATGTTCCTTCTTGCTCCACTCTCAGTCCTCCATGACCTAAATATTCACTGA
The DNA here is from genome assembly GCA_035583185.1 of Anabacerthia variegaticeps. Taxonomy (NCBI): domain Eukaryota; kingdom Metazoa; phylum Chordata; class Aves; order Passeriformes; family Furnariidae; genus Anabacerthia; species Anabacerthia variegaticeps. The sequence goes on from JAWWEW010000023.1 coordinate 20,866,098, forward strand.
TTACTTCTGTGCATTTAACTCTTTATGGGCCCAGTCCTGAAGCCCTTCACATTTCTCCATGCAGGCTGCTCAAAAGGAGCACAAGAGCACTGGGCAGCTCCTTTGGAAGGGCAACTCAACACCTGGCAGGTCCAGCACAGGAGCTCCATTAGCCTTCTCTATGTTGCATGCATTGCCATTCATTCTGGTTGTCAGAGCAGTATTGCCAAAAAAGAACATTTTAACAAGCCAGACCAAACACCCAACAGCAGAAAGAAATGGCAAACCCTGTGCCAAAGGACAGAGTTTAGCCCAGCTAAGATATTTTGGGGCTAACGCTGCTGTTTTATACCACACTTAAAGTCCTCCCATGGAAAGAGTCGTCCTGCCCTGCTCCCTCAAACACAGGCACCAAATTATTCTTGGTTGGAAGGTTTTTGTCAGCTCAGTGGTGTGAAAGCCAGCAAGACCACAGGCAGCACAAAGTGGCACTGGGCTCAGAGACACCTCCTGGGGCAGGTGGCACCACAGGTCCTGCCCTCTGCAAAACTCTGGGAACGACATGGTTTACTGCAACTCAACTAACGCTTCACCTCAGGAATTATTGCCTCACAGCATGGGAAAAAACCATCCCAACCTCGTGTTTGGCAACAAAATGCTTTCACTGGGATCCAGGAATAGCGAAAGAAGTATTCAAAAACTGATTGTTCCTCTTAAAAGCAAAGTCACCATTCCAAGGAAAATAACTAATTTAATATACCCACCTTCTGCCATGGCATTCTCACCCCGTAGTCACTAAATACAACCCAAAATAAACCAGCTTGTCTTCGATGACCAAAGAGGTCGAGACCTTGAGCTTTTTCAGTGAAGCTTTTTTTTCAGCTCTCTGCCATTTTTGTGGCAAAGGTTTTTTTCTTGCCACATCTGCATTTATAGGGGAAATTAAACTTCAACCGATCCCATGCTCAAGTGAAAAGGCTCCGTTTTGGTTTCCTGTTGGAACTCTCAAAGGCAGAAACTTTTCTGCAAGGGTAGCAAGGCAAAGAACAAGAGCTCTGTAAAAAGAGAATCGAATTTTAACACTGAATTGTGAATTTATCCACTATAGTGAAACCTTCACTGTTTTGAAGAGGGGGTCAGTGGAACCCTGTAAGATGGAAAGCATCTTTTGGCCCTGGATGCAGTTCTTTATGGCAACCCATACGGCAGCACTCCCCGGGCACTGGGAAGGGCCAAGAAGAAGGATTTTGCTGGATTGGAAGCAAAACCAGGTTGGTCCTAGCAAAACAACACAAATTAATTCAATCCTATTTTCTAGAACTGAAACACACTTTTTCTTTCCTTTCCCCACTTAGAAATTGACAAAATTAATAGGAAAACCCCACAAATGCCTTGATTTCAGGTGAATCTCACTGAGCTCTTAGAGCTGAGAGCAGGTGCAGTAAAAAGCCTCGTTTCCACCACCAGGACCCTTAAGTACCAAGAATGCTGTAATGGCATCACCAGTGTCCATCTGCCCTATCCCCACTGGATTTTCCTACATTAGAGGGACTTATTTGGGGATGGATTTCCTTACAGCACCAAGCTCGACTCCAGCCTTGGAAATAAGAGGGGGTTTGTTTTGTTGTTTATGGTTGGGTTTTTAGTGGTGGGAGGCAAAGGGTGAGTTTAAATTTGGTCTGTTTTGGTTTTTAACTACTCCTAAATTCAGGCCTTTCAAGTTTTTGCCCCTAGCACTATGATATGCTTCCTAACTGTAAGAAACTTGAAAGCAAAGTATGTAAACACAAAAATCTGTATAACCAAATTCCACCAGGCTCCTGCTCTTACTTGTTCTTCTAATCATGGATTTATCTCACTGTTTGAGCCTCTGGCTCAAATGAAATCTTTTCTCAGACACTTGAGATGAATTTCCAAAGGACTAGATTTTTCTGCACACTTGCTGTATTTGAAAGGATTAACATCAGGTAACCTTAAGGAAAAGGGGGAAATAGGCTGTGTCACGTAGGCATGTGGTTCCTCAAAGATAATTCCTCTTCGATATCACTTGAAAATGTAGCCCCAGCACTAGACAGAACTCAACATTTTTCCAAATTAAAAAGTAATTATATTACTCATGTAGCAGCAAAGAAGACATTAGGCTGAGGGGTGTGAAGAAGAAAACATGCCATTCTTCACGTTCTCCTGTCAGGATACAGGGCAGTCAGACAAAGTCACTGTCACGTTGTATTTACTTTTCAATTGCCTCAGTCGTGAAACACAGCTCTGCCACAAGGGCAAGTGATCCATATGTTCTCAGAAAATGTCTCAGAAACCATACTTTCCCTCCAAGTTTACACAGGCACAAGTGACAACTGCGATGGCTTTTCCTTCCATTTACCCAAATTACAGTGGGGTTTTTTACATCCAGGAGTATGATGATAACACAGACGTGTATAATTACCCTCCTCTGCTGACACTGAAATGTCACTTCCACAGAACAGCTACTACTACTCCTCGTTATTCCACTGAATTCACTTTATTGCTGACCCAGCCTGCAGTTACAAGTACAAAACACCTTCTCTCCAGCCCTGGAAACCCTGTCAGGAGGAGGCAGAAGATAGCACTGAGGAAGAGATCTGCAGGTAAGATATCTGCTCCCCAAAGAAAATACTCATCTAGAAGATTCCCAAGCTGGATCACCCCAAAATACTGACCACACAGCAAACATCTGTGTAACCCAGTGCATGTGCCTGCAGCTGTGGGAGTGCAGAACAGCCAGACGTTGTCCCTCCACCACTCCCCACTCCAACCTGGGCAGCCTTTCACTCCCTTCCCAACAGAGCCAGTGCTTCAGGAGAGCTCCAAAATCCCCAGCATGCAGCCCAACCTCCGGCAGCCTGGGCTCAGCCCTCCAGAATTTGGGAGTGGTGGAATCTGAATGCCTCAGACCAAGCAGGGCATTGGACACAAGCCTCACTCCACCCCAGGAGGCACATCTTTCACGAAGTGCCAGCCAGTGGAAAAGAATGGCCAGCACCAGCAATACATCTTGCAAAACCCTGCTCCTCCCTGGGAGGAACCCTCAGCACCCCTTAGCAAAGAAGGCTGGAAGAACTGCTTGTTTCTTGCCCACTATCAGATTTCTTTTCTTGCTGTCCCCAAACCTGGCCCAAACTCCAGCCACACCTGAACCTGAAAAATTTTCTTCTCTCTTAGCTTGGACATAACTTTCAGGAATCTCCAGGCTCCCTGTCCCGTATGGGAATGCCAGAAGAACGCAGGGAGCCCCAGGAACATGGAAGGGCTCAGCAGGAGCTTTCAGATTTGCAATGCCAAAATTGCAGGGAAAGGCAGACCCTTAACTCCTTCTGGAGGTGTTTATGTCCTTGCTTAGATCCCCCCTTAATTGTACAGCAAATTATGTACATTGGATTGAGCTTAATCAAAGAAAATCCTGCAAACAGCGTTTACTTTGAGAGCTGGATATCCTTAAAAGTCCCACAGCAACAGGAGCTACATGTAAGATACTCTCTCACAAACACCCCAGAGAACACCTAAATAACAAATATTTAAAAACCAGCAAAACAGAAAAGGCACGGAGAGAAAGTCTGATCCAGGTCCCCATGTTGTCATGGTGACTTCCCAGTCATTATGTACTTCAGATACATTTAAAAAAAAAAAAGCTACATTTTCAGCCCTCCCCGACCAAATAATGCAAGGAAGGAAAACAAATCCTGCCAGCTTGTCCCACGCCAATCAAATGGCATGGAACAAAATTCAGCATCCTCTGATCAGGCAGCACCCCCGAAATATTCTAATCAATACTTTTCCTGCACTGTGCATCAGGTACTCAGCCAACATGGAAACAGCAAATTCAGAGTAACAACCCACCCGATCCATTTATCACACCAGATGAGGCTGCTGTTTGAAACGTCTCTGAGCACGCTTGGACTGGAGACAGGTTTCTGCTTGGAGAATATTTAAAAAAGAAACTACTCACAGCATCATTTCATTTCTTCCCATTCGCAGACACCGTTTGCAAGCAATTGGTTTGCTTTCACCAGCTCCCACCACCTCCACACACCGGCTCAAAGAGAATCAAATCCCCTCGACATCTCCCCCGGCCGCGTAAAGACGGGTTTTAAAAAGCATCAAATCAATAGGGCTCATTAGGGAGCTGCAGGAGGAACACCGCGAACGCTTTGCTGCTGAACTGCCCCCAGCCTGAGCTGCCCCAGCCACCAAAGAGCCCACGCCAGGGCAGGGCTGGAGACACCATTTTCTGGAGGATACCTGGAGAAGCAGGAGAGCCTCGGTGAGGGCTGGAAGAAAGCACAGCATGCATGGTCACCCCACCACCTGCCCCCTGCCCGCCGCACACACGCCATCCTCATAACCCCAGCCTTCCCCAGCAGGCAATCAAGGAAGCAAGGCTGGTTGCATCTTACTAAGCAATGGATGGGCACCAGGTCACTCGAAGGTTGCCCCTTCTTTCCCGTTGGAGGGCCTCCCAAATAAAAACTGCCCGGCCAAATTCAGGCTTTTTGCCTTTTTCCTTTCTTTTTTTTTTATATATATATTCATTCAGAGCTGCAGGAATACTATCAGCCCTTGACAATGCCAGCTTGCATGATGAAAGAGCAAAAGTAGTTTTGAGGCTGCAGAATGCCTTCCCCGGGTTACCATGGAAATAAATGTGGGAAGGGGAGGGGGCTTCTCTGCTGGCAGTGCTGCTGCTGCTCGGTGGAGATGCTCTGAAGCTGGGCTGTGTGGGACTCCACTCCAGGAGGAGAAAATAGCTTTTACTAGTGCTACTATAATTTTACCTGCCCTTACTTGCTACTATAATTTTACCTGCTCTTACTTTCATTTTCACCAAATTTCACACAGCTGAAATGCACGACACTGAGATGCTGGGGGGATGCTGATGGAAACGAGCACAAGATACCTCCAAAGAGCAGCTGAAGAAACTTTATTTACGTATTTTACATTCGCACAGATGGGAATTAATGCTCAACAGCAATTAAAACTCAACAAAGTCGAACCTGTTGCAAAGCTGAGGCTGTAGCAAGGATGAGTAGTTTCAGGAAGGCTTGATAAGGAGCATCAGCTCGTCCTTAAAACATGGGGTAGCGTTTCTTTGAGGAACACTTCTCACACAGAACACCTCAGAAAGATAGCCAACACAACTTCATCCAACTAATCATATTTGACACAAATTTCATTAGGATTTTCAGGTTGGATACTAAGGAAAATTCCTGCACTGAAACAGAATGGTTAAGCATTGGCACAGCTGCCCAGGGCAGTGGTGGAATTACTGTCACTGTCCTTGAGGTGTTCAAACAACGAGCAGATGTGTCACTTGGTGACATGATTTAGTGGCCATTGTGGGATTCGGTCAAAGGTTGCACTTGATGATCTTGGAGGTCTTTTCCAACCTTAATGATTCTACAATGCTCAGAGCTGCTCACCACGGTGACATTAACACCATGTTCTGACCAAAGTGCAATATTGCCTGTCCAGGACTGGCCACAAAGCAACAGCAACTTCCACGGGTATCACTTCACCACTGACTATTACTAATGCATTTAAATTTTGCATGTGAGAAGATTCTCAAAGCACTGTCTCTGAACACACAGAAAAGCTTTTTAATAATGGTTAATTAATAGAGAGCTCCACCTTGGAGCCAGATCTCTCTCCTCAGCCTCTCTGTAGAGGACACCAAGAAGCCTGCACCACCAACAGACCATTTTGGGTGTGCAAGCACAGCAGCTAAAGGAGATCCACCCCAAAATCCACCATATATTTACTTATCACGTCCAGTGGACTTGTTTAAAAAGCCAAGCCAAAAAGCGAGGAGGTAAGCGAGTTGTGAACCATACTAAAGGATGGATGTGGAATAAAGCTGAGGTGAAGACACCATGAGAAGTCACAAGCCAGGTGGGCACAAGGCTGGAAAAAACCAGCAGGCTGTCGAGTTTCCCTGCAGAAAAGCCAAGCCTGGGGCTGGCTGCTCCTGCAGCTGCTGCAGCCAGCCCCCTCATCTTCCCTGTCCCAGGTCAGGGACAAGATGACACCACCAGGGTCCCAGTGCCCACGTAGAAGTGGTTGGTATCTCCTACCCATGTGGGGCCAAGGGAGAACTGGAGGGAGAAATATCCTAAGCCAGGTCCCTTCCTGACTTCTCTTTCACTGCAACAGTCTCTGCCCTAATCCGAGCTGACAACAGGCAGCTTGTGCAAGAGCATCTTTCCTTTGAAAGAAAGAAAAAATGATGAAAACATGTTTTTTTGCAAGATCATCTCACAGCAGGAAGGTGAAGTAATATTACATTTACACATCCTTAGAAGACACACGCTGCTGGTCCACAAGTGGAGAAACCCTGGAGGGAAGGTCCATCTCCCTGTGAAGCAGAAAGCAAACAGCCCAACCCATGTACTTCTACCTGGTTTCCTCCCCAGCCAAACACAGTGTCATCATTTCTTTACTAGGCCACAAATCAACAACCCCAGTACAAATATAACACAAATCTGATCTCACGATGTCACAATAAAACCTGGGTTTGCTGATCACACACAGTGATTCTCCGTGCTTTCCCACGCTCCTACAGCTGCCCTCACCATTACACCTTTATAAGCACCACCAAAGTTTCACTCCCAGTAAAACCTCAATTCCTACGCAAACTCAAGGAAGAGTAGAATTAAATCTGCCAATGCCAAGCCAGCAAAGCACCAGAAAGCACCAAACAAACCAACGGGGAAGGGCTGAATGGGCTTAAAAACCCCAACAAGCCAGAAAGCAGAGCCGCTCCCTCCTGCTGCAGCCAAAAGGAGCAGCTCTGCAGGGCTCACCTGACCTGGAACCAGGTGTTTGTGGCCATGTCCCCTCACCCCATGTGCCCCTCTGCCAGCCTCAGGAGGCACCCACCAGTGCAGGATGGGGCTAGGCTGGAGCAGCCCACGTGTCCACTGGCCAGCTGGCAGCTGCCATCCTGATGCTTCTGCCCACTCGCCTCCTTCTCTCTAGGGACCAGTGTATCCGACTAAGGAATTTTGGAAAAACACAAAAAACCCCACAATTATTCTGGAGCTCTTTACCCCTTTTATCAACCTGCTCTGAAATGAGCCCGAGAAGCGAGCAGAGACAGAGAGAAAAATGCACAAACCTCACTTCCTGAGGAAACCGGATTAAAAGCCATACCATCGACTACCAAGGAAGCTCAACAAGAGCAGGGGAACTCACATGGGAGCAGCTCAGATGGATTACTCTTTTCTTTAAAAGGCAGCTGCCAGGGAGGGACAAAGGTGACCACTGAGGCAGAGCAGAAGGCCAAGAAATGGCAGGGAGAGCATATATTTATCATCAAAAGGCAGCAAATACATTTATTTTTATACGTATACAAAAATCACACATACACAGGCACGTCAGCCAGATTTCTTCAAAGGCTCCCTGAACAAACAAAAACGCCCCTCTGTTTTTGACTTTCCAGCAGCTAAAGAGCCACAGAGTGACTGGCTGACATTGCTGTGATTGTGTGGCTAAAATCACTCCAGGAGAGGAACATCCACATCATACCTCGTCTCCTAGTAACAAGGCAAGGCATCACATGTGCAAAGCTGAGGGGGAAAAACAGACTTCAGCCTTTGATTGCAAAATAATGAATGCAACCAAACTGACAAGTGACTGGCTATTTATTACTATGGGATCCTCCTGTAATCTCCTTGAAGCTTTTTATCAGAACTGTGCACGTGCAAAGAAATGAAGAGTTAATCTTGTGGTTGCTGGTAGCTTTTAGATGACTGATAACCTCTTATTGGAAGAACAGAGATATAACTGAGGGGAAAAAAGAGGCCATTGTTAAGGATAAACTAACACTTCAAATCATGGAAGGAGGAGATACCTGTTATTTGCTTATCCTTTAATGCTGTGACAACTGCATTAACCTGCCTGTGAAACAAAGGAAAAGAGCCAGCTTGCCTGCCTGCACTGATACCTGATGCTTGCACTGCTGTGTATTCATACAATCAGTACCTGCATGCACCAAACACCAAAAAAACCCTGTGTGATGCAACAAATCACTCAAGCCACAGGGGAGAGACCAAAAAGAGCCTTGTTTTTTCGACTTGAGTAATAACTTTTAAATAACCAACCAAAAAGGGTACAGCTCCTAATCTGTGTGAGAGGTGCACGAGCACACCATGTGACCTCGTTCCCAAATAACACCAGTAAAGGTGAAATGGTACCCCAGCCCATGGAAATGGAGACTTACAGAGGTACCTGTTCCATCTGGGGACACTCGGTGGTTTGCAATATGTGTATTTAAAATTTTCTCTTGTGCACAGAGCTGACTGTGTGGGCAGACAGAAAACTCAGGGTGCTTTTGGAAGCCACGGGGGTTTTCCACGTTATTTCAACCTCATCCAAGCCACCTGAAAGGAAACTGAGGTAGTTTTTTAAATGACTTTTCACAATTCTCCTTCCGTTCTCAACATTTTAAACCCCATCTCTGTTAATGTCCAGCATTTCCTTCTCATATAGAAACAGGAAAATTCCTCGTGTGCACTCACAAGGCTTACAGGTGCTACCCTACAGACTGTGGCAGTTAAAGAGGTATTTGAAACCTGTTTATCAATTCTTATTTCCCCCCTGCCTCTGCAATCACTGCTTTAAAGGATGATCTTCCAACCCACTTGGAGTTTCCTTGGTGGCATTAAGCCAGCAAGGTGTTTTATCACTGTTCAGTGGTGAGAGAAACCTATGAAAACCAAGTCACTCCTGAGAAAATGGAAGTAACTGTCAGTCACCTCTGCTGCCAAAAATACATTCCTTTGAGAACTCAGCATCTTTGCTTTTTTTAAGCTTAAACACACTAAGCAGAAAGGTTTGCCCTGGTCATACAAATTTCTGCAACTTATTTGAGCAACTCCCCCTTAAGACCCTGCAGTAAAAACAAGATGTTTAAAGCACTTGCATGGTGCAACTGGTGTCAAAAGATTAAACACCCAAATAACTCCAACGACTTTAGGCAGGCAGTTTTTCTACTAAAACAAAAAAAGAGATCCCTCAATCAAGCTAGATGAGTGGCTCTGTAGAGATCTTTGATCCAGCTGTTTCACATCACATGTTCAGTAAGTGCATAAATTTCACTGTAGTAATAATAACAACCTATAATTACTATCATCATCGTCAACAACAGACAGGCAGTGCTGACCATTCCTTGAAGCACAAACACTTTGAGAGGCTTTTCAGCCCCAGGCTGGGTGTCCCCAGAGGGCTCTGCTCTGCAACTACATCAGCAGACAATCCAGACCTGAGCCAGCACGCTGGAGGAACAGAGGGGGGCACGCTCAGCCCTGGAAGGTCAGCTCCATGAAATCCCTCAGAAACAAATAGGAAAGGTGTGAAGTGCCTTTTCCCACTCTCGTTCTGTTTCCCCAGTCAGAAAATGCTTTAAAAGTAAGCAGAACTTATTTGGATGAGGTCACTGATGGGACATTCATCATTTCTTCCGAAACACTTAGAAAATAGGAATAAAACTGGAAAGCTGAAACCATAAACTATGACATGCACATTTATTCACAGTTGACTTTGCAATTTCCAATTTGGTTTTTATCAGGGCAAAACCTCATGGTCTCATTTCCTCCAGTTTCCAGTGAACTTCATTATTGAAACGTGGAGTTTTAAATAGACCATGACTTCACCCGAAAAACAAAGATAGCCTTTGTGCGAGGGGAACCACAGTTGTGTGCTCTGAATGGTGCATGCATAACACTGCATAGCTTTAGCAAGAGCATGAGCCAGGCCAGCTCTTTTTAATCGTTTATATGTAATCCTCAATGTTTAATACAAATATACAAGGATCCATACATTACACATACACATATACACCTTGACAACCATTCCCAAACTTCCCAAAGAGGTAGGTTACAATAACTGTTCATGATTAATTTTATGCATCATCTCTTTAAGAGTAGCAGGAATAAAAATGCATTCACAAATAACATACCAATGAACAATTGTCTTCCCCAAGCTCTCCCCACTGCAGCCAGTGCACAAGAGCAGCACACTGTTTCGGCTCCACGAGGTTCTGAAATCCTGAGGGAGGAGGAGGAATCTTCTCTACTATTAGCTGGATACGTGTGTCTGTGTGATGTCTACATTTCTGGGGATCCCACACCAGTTCTGGAAGCTCTGGGATGTGGAACACCAGTGCTTGCTCTTGACGAGAGCGCTTTGATAGCAGCTTGTCGGAGCGGTGTCTAGTTTTAATTGTATTATCCCTACAAAAGCACCCAACAATCCCAAGGGAAAGCAGAGCCCTGAGAGACAGACACTGTACAAATACTTACTAAAAACAGGCTTTGTTCCCAGTTCAAACAGAGAATGCTTGAAAACCAAGAGAGACAGAAAAAGAAGTTGCCAAGGTTTCACAGCGGGAACAGAACTGCAGCACAGACTCCTGGCCAGCGTCTGCCCTGCCTGGCTCCTGGGACAGGGCTGACCCCCCTCCAGCACCAGTGAGCGAGCTGGGAGTGTCATTTCAGACAAAAACAGGGTAAATAGAAGCCTTTTGTTATCCCACTCCACAAAATACATAACTGCAGTACGTGTACTCTGGGTGCACACAACTCCTTGCTCGCACAAGGGAGAGGCAGGGGAATTCTTGTGGGAATCCCCTGCTAAAACACTGGCAGAACATCACTGGCCCAAATCTGTGCATTAGTCACAGCCCAGTGCAAACAGAATGTGCAATTCTGCAGGAAGAAAGAACTGAAGGAGCACACAGGCACCGTGCAGAGAAGTTAGTTAGCACAGTGGCATTTCATGCAAGAAGTAGCAAAAAGAACACAGGATTATCCCTTATGGATTCTGCTGCACGGAGCAGTGAGTGTACCTGCAAAGAAACCAGATTGAAATCAGTGCTTCCAAGCAAAATTCCAGGTCTTTCAAAGGCTGGGCTTCCTCTTCATGCCATGCTGAAGCAGGGTCACCCCACTGCTGCCATACAAGCTTTAACAGCTCAAAGGTCTTCTCTTCCTCAAATAGTAGAGCTTTGGATTGACTTGCACTGCTCCACTAAAAATCGCTTTTAAAGATATCCATTGCCACACAAAAGGAGGCAGTTTGATATCAAAGTAATATTATCCAGAACAGAAACCATCATTTTATAAGGACTTGCCCGTAAACATGGGATGCCCTAAACAAGGGTCAATTCCCATCCAAATCCCATATTACAGCAGTCTTTGCCAAAAACACTGGAAGGTTTCATTGAATTAACACCTATTTTTCATGACTAAAGGCGAAAGAACCCTGTAATAGAATCATAAGGTTGGAAAAGACCTCTAAGATCATTAAGTCCAAACCATAAGGCAGCACCACCGTGTTCACCACTAACCCTCAAGTGCCACATCAGTATTTTTTTATCACTTCCATGGATGGTGATTCCACCACTGCCCTGGGCAGCTGTGCCAGGGCCTGACCACCCTTTCAGTGCAGGAATTTTCCCAATATCCAACCTAAACCCTACCTGGAGCAACTTGAGGCTGTTTCGTTGTTCCCTGGGACCCTCCCCAGCTCCCCCCTCCTGTCAGGGAGTTGCAGAGAGTGAGAAGGTCCCCCCTGAACCTCCTTTTCTCCAGGCTGAGTGCCCCCAGCTGCTCCTCATCACACTGGTGCTCCAGACCCTTCCCCAGCTCCATTCCTCTCTCTCTGGAGATGCTCCAGCACCTCCAGGTCTTTCTTGTTGTAAAGGGCCCAAAACTGAGCCCAGGATTCGAGGTGTGACCTCACCAGTGCCCAGCCCAGGGGGAAAAGAGGCTTCTCCACGCTGGGTTTGGGCTCAGTGCAGCATCTCCTGCTGGGGCAGCCAGAACGCCACTCTGCTTTCCTCTACTTACACCCAACTGGACCCAGAGGTCTTCTGCTTCCTCTTACTCTGTTTTCAAATGAATTCAGAAACACCAAAAAAGGTGTTAAGAAAAAAAATAAATCACTCTGTAGAAATTTGCACAGTAACAAAGAGCCCGTGATTGTATCAGCAATTTTGGTAGGGACTATTGCTCTACTTCTGATTTAGGAAAAAAGCTGTCACATTCAAAGCTTTATTCCAAGCTTTTGCAATTAGCTGTACACATGTATGCTTTCATGGAAAACAAAGCACAAGTCTTTGCTTTTAATTTTCCCCTTCAATTTACCCTTCGCTGCAAAGAGAAAAGGTTACAATTCGCTCAATTGCTCATTTCTTTACCAGGCTTAAAGAGGTAAAAACGCTTGAATTTCCCTGCCAGGAGCACATTTGCCTGGCATGGCAAATCCATCCATGCATCTTGCTCCACACCAAGGGAAAAGTTCAAACCGTATAGATAAAAATTAAAAACAAAAAAAATCCTGCTAATTTCTGTATTGCATCAATGAAAAATCAGTGCCTGTACAAAGATCTGCAAAATCAAAATCAAGTCAAGCCTGTCGCTTTCAAAGCCTTTCTCTTGGATATTGCAGTGTGTTCAATCGTAATTAATTAGGCTTAATAATAATCTTATTACACAAAAGGTGTTTCAAAAAAAACCCCAAAAACAAACCACAAAATCCCAAAGCGTTTCATGAAGTAATATTTCCACTGACATGAAAAAATAGATCAATTACAGCAACCCAAAGACCTTCCAGCTGAGATTTTGCAAGTTTTTGCTGAAGGGACCCACACAAAGAAATACAACTCAAGAGACTGAATTCTTTGATTTTTGCCAGCTGCTCTTTTCGGGCACTGAGCATGACAACTGTGACCAGAGCCTGGCCTTGAGTTGCTCTGGACTCACAGGAAAAGGCTTTACTTTTGTTCTTTTATTTTTTAAATAGCCATGAAACTGCACCTTAGCTTGAGGAACAAGGTTACAAGGCACTTGTCTAGCACTAACCTGCCCTGTTTTATGGCCCCCAGGACTTCTGCTGGGAATATTGTTCTTTTAACCACAGCCTCTCACACGGGTGTAAATGTTTGGCACAAGACGGTCCAAAGAGCTCTTTGTTGGAAGTTGCTGCCAGGAGGTTTGGATTGGAGCTGGTTATTGTTTGTTCTGTCCATACTAATGACATCCTTTAGACAAATATTGGCTCAAAAAAACCATACCCCAAACAATTTCTGGAGGAAATATCTTTCCATATTGTTAAATGAATACCAAAAAAGAGGGTGCCTGTATGGGCAAGGTGGAAAATTACAGTCCTGGTCACAAAACAAAGCCAAAGTTGGACCTGCTGGAGTAGAGGAAAAAAAAGTAGGGCACAAGTGAAGCTTGAAAAGGCTTCTCCAGAAATGCCCAAGTTTCCCACAGTGGGAAAATGGGTGTGCTGTGGAGTCAAACCAACCAGCCATGCCCTGGGGTTAATGCCAACAGCACCAAAAGAGAACTGCACTGGTGTCTTGCTCCGCTCTCCCTCAACCTGTGAAACGGGATTTTCCACACAAGTCATTTCAAGTTCATATTAAGGTTCATCTTTGCTGCTCTTGGAGGGCTGCAGCCTTCTGCCTGCCTTCAGGTGCTCTTTGGAGCCTCTTCAACCCAAAAGAAAATCAGTTTGATGCATCTTTTGCCCCCTTCAATGGCACACCTTGAGAAGAGTCTGAATCTTTATTTTTTTTTGTTGATTTTGAGAAGAAGGAGGGACTTTCTTGGCCTCTTGCAGCAAACTTTGCACTGGTCCCACGAATCACCCCACAAAGCAGCTCCTCCAGAGCCCCACAGACACCCAGGAACTGCATCTGAGGCAGCAATAATCTGCTGTCAATTATTAAGTTGTGCTTCAACAGATGTTTAAACAGGACTGAGGTTTATCATCAATAAATCTGCCATGCTCGCTTAGCTTTGCCTCTAATTAGGGATGCATAAACTCCCCTCATTTAATTTCCAACCTCTTTTGAACACACAGTTTAAAAGCTCCATTTGTCTCAGAATTACTGCTTTATGTTTTCAGCCTAATTCTTTTATGAGGTTTTGAGACAAAACTGAAGAAAAGAGGAACAAAAGACTTGACCATGAACATTATAAGAAAGGGGGAGGGGGGGGAAGAGCAAAAGTGAAAAATAAAGGATTTGAGGAACAGAGGGAGAGGGAAGAGGGAGGGCAACAAGGAATATAACAAATACATAACATGGCCTGTAAACTATTTCCTCCTGGCTTGGCTTTTGTGCCATCAGATGTGGAATTCCTCTGGTTTAATGTATCACCCAGGTATGAGAGGTGGGATAAGTGAAAGGGGAACAGAGGTGAGGATGTGTTTTCAGTCTGTGCACAAGATAAAAGACAAAGGGAAGCTCAGATTTAAACTCTTAAGGAACCAACCATTGACTTCAACTTTGTCAACCCTCCAAGCAAAAGCTTTAATGTTCCTCCAGGTGTTGAACAGCTTTCCATGCTGTGTTCAGGACTATGCACCTCTCACCTAGAGGGAGGTACCCTGACAGTCTGTCTTGTAGCACCTCCCCAGACAGACCACACAGGTTTACAAGTGCCTCTTCTTCTCTGTATTTCCAAACTCATCCCAGACTGACCCTTTGGCTGAATTAGACAACATCTGAACATCAGCCTGGGCTAAAGACAACATCCATCACCCGAAAAACGTAGAAGTGTAGATGAGCAAAAGGTAGCAAAAGCAGGCTTAAATCCTGAAACCCCAGCTGAGGTCCAGATTTGTGGTGTGTGGTGTAAAGCTTAGGATGAACAGCAGAGAGAAACTGGGGCAGGTGCCAAAAGTATTGGTGAAGCAGAGCAGGCAGAGCCACAGAACTGTGGAGGTCTGTGCCCCCACGACCTGAGCCCCATTTCTCTCATCAGCCTCCTGCTGCTCACCCCAAGTTTGGTATCTGATGGTGTGACTCCAGGTTGGTAAAAGCATCACTCAGAACCCTTTACAGTGTATTATTTTAAGAAATATTGCTGCAGCAAAAATTTCTGGCTCATTTGTGTCCTCTGTTCCCTCTAATCACCGAAACACACTCAGGAGACGTGTGCTAATGCTGGATATGAACCTTTATCACACCATGGCTGTGTGATAGTTCTGCTCCACGCTGGGACAAAACAGAACCACCTTCATGTGGCTTTCCAGCATGGACAGGGCTGTGTTCAGGAACACTCTGCTCTAGCAAAGCTGTGTCCAAACCATTCACATATTTGGAATTACTGTCAGGATTGTGGTAAAACCTGTGAAGGCACCAGGGTTCCACTGGATCGCACAACCACTCTCCTTCTGATGAGTTTAACAGGGTAGAACACAACTTTCTGAGGGGCTTTGCCCTCACCACTAACCTCTCATCCTCTCATTCAACAGAGTATAGAATCATGGAAGGGACCTCAAAGCTCATTTTGGAAACAAGGTGTTCGGAATTTTTTTTCCCTAAATAAACACCAGAATACTGATTTTTTTTTTCATGCAGGACCACTCATCTTTTTATCCTTAAGCATCAAGTGTCATCTGGTGGATTGACACAGAACTGCACCGGAGAACCTCCCAGAGCAAATTTCACTAGGGAAGGAAAAATAAACACAGCAGAGACAGTATTTACCTACAGTCTCAGAGATGCAACCAAGAGAAGCACAAACCTCTCTGTCAGACACAAGGATTTCGAAGAGGATCAGCCTTAAGGCTCTCCTCTCATAGCACATCCAGGGATTTGATGGACTTACCTCACTGAAATTTGGGAAACACAAGTGTTTTATCACTTACTGCTCAAAAGCTACGCAAAAACATTCCGAAAGGTACTCAAAAGCTCTATGTCTTCAGCAAAGGCATCAAAAACCCTCAGTCCATTTTTTTTCTTTAATTGAATCTGAGATCCATAAGGAACTACCTGAATGTGGAGCTGAAGCTTTAAAGGGAAACAGTCATCTTGGGTGACATGTAAAGCTGTTTTCCCTCATGAAGAAAACAAAATAAATAAATAAAATAATCAGATGCCTTACTCAAGGCCAGTAATAACACTATGAAACTTTAAATAAAAGAGTAAATATTTAACTAGAAACCAAACTTCCTATTTCTTTCTGTGTCTTTGCAACACACACCCTGGGTTTGTCTCTCAGCCAACATTAATCAGCTCTGACATCATTATTTTAGAAAACTGACATGTCTTTCTTATCACTGAAGAGACTGAGCCAAGAAGAAGAGAGAGATTACAACAAACTCCTAATGAAGCTCCAGAGAAAAATATAAAATAAAATTAAAAATAAATAAAATAAAAAATAAAATGAAATTAATAAAATAGGTTTGGGTTGGAAGGGACCTTACAGTTAATCTCATTTCAACAAGATGTTCCTGACAAGGACAGGGACACCTCCCACCAGCCCAGGTTGCTCCAAGCCCCATCCAACCTGGCTTTGAACACTTCCAGGGATGGGGTAGCCACACCTTCTCTGGGTCAGGGCCTCACCACCCTCACCCCAAGAATTCCTTCCCAATATCCCATCTAACCCTGCCCTCTGGCACTGGGAAGCCATTCCCTGTGTCCTGTCCCTCCATGCCCTGTCCCCAGTCCCTATCCAGCTCTCCTGGAGCCCCTTTAGGCACTAGAAGGGGCTCTCAGGTGTCCCTGAAGCCTTGTCTTCTCCAAGTGAACATCCCCAGCTCTCCCAGCCTGGCTCCAGAGGTGCCCCAGTTAGTAAGGTCACGGGACCAGAGGTGTGGGCACTCTTGTAACTCCTCTTGCTAACTCCTCAGTAGGAGTGGCATGGATTGAGGTTTCCCTGCTTCAGTTGAAAGCCCTCTTTACCATCTTGGCAAGACTCTGAGCAGAGATGCTCTTCCCCTTCCCTGACAGCTCCCTGACTCCATCTGCCCCCAGCACTCCAGGTTCCCAAAGCAAGTCCCATGGTCTAAGTAGCAGAAGCCCTGGCTGGAAGGAAACCAGTCCCATAACCATTTGCTCAATAGCCAGATTTGAATGACCCTTTCAAATCTCTTCCCTTTGACTGGGAGGAGTAATGAAAAAGCTCCCTGTGCTTCAGAGTCCTTTACTACCACTCCCAGGGCTCTGTAATCCTCCTTGATGCTCCTCAGACTGCCCCTGACTGTCACTGGTGCCCACGTGGAACACCAGCAGAGAATAATGGTCAGTGGATTGGGTGAGGCTTGGTTGTCCCTTGGTGACACACACAACACAAGCACCCAGTCCACAGCACACCTCTCTAGAAGGTGTGTCAGGCCAGCAAACAGGTGCTGTCTTACCTGTCTGAAGAGATTCACCTACTACTGTCACCCCTTGCCCTTCTCAGCTGCCTGGGCTGTGACACGGACTCAGCTCCAGTGTCTCTCCTGATGTGATGGGTCTTTCCTCCAGAGTGTGCAGAGCAGTGAGGTGGTTCTGCCAGGGGCCCTGAGGCTCCAGGGGAAGGCTCTTCCTCCTGCAGGTCCTTGCTGTTCCAAGCTGCAATCCTTCTCCATTATTGCCCCGCTCCATTCCAGGTGGGGGGGCAGGTTTTGACTGTTTGCCTGCGAGCTGCATGTCCACTGAAAACTGCCCTTGGCACCAGCTGTGGAACTCCTCCTCAGCCTCCCTGGTGTTCCACTGCCTTCCCAGAGCCTCCTGCAGCAGCTGGTCCTCCACCTGCACACACTCTTTGCAGGCTCTGCCCCAGGAGAAGGCACTGTCTGCAGCCTGAGGTCCACATCACATCAGCTCCCTCTGGGAGGGGGCATCAGCCACAGCTGGGGTAGGTGCTGCAGAGCCCCCCACCCAGCCAGAGCTGCAGGCTCTGCTCCAGAGGAGTGTCCCTCCTTGTGCCTTGAGGGCCAAGCAGGATGGTGCTCTCAGCCCTTGCAGCTGCTCACACCAGGCTGCATTAATGTGTTAGTCAGACCGAGTTGTGCTGGGTGATGAAGTCAGACTCCATCAACTCTGCCATTCACCCAAAGTCAATCTGATGAGCAAAGTACACCTTACGGATACAGAATCCATCTGCTCTCTTTCCTGCCTGGGATCAAAGGTGTGGACAGAGAAGAGTGGCTCCACAAAGCGGCTGTCAAACACCACTGAGCAGGTGTTCCAGGGGCTGGGGATGGATGTGTCACTGTCTCCACTTTAGTGTTGACCTCTCTCTCGTGTCCCAGCTCTCTTCTCGCTGCTGGGTTTTGGTTTGTAGCTCAGCACAGTCTCAGGGCATTTGGCCTGTTCCCTCTTCAGAGGAAACGCAGTGAGCAGAGGCATTCAGGGAGGTGTCAAGCACACAACAGCAGCAGTTATTGTTGATGCAGACAGAACCAACATAAGCTGTTTTTCCTTTCTGTTTTTAACCTCTGAGTAAATGTTTTACCTAAGCAAAACCTAACAGTAAACATGAAAAACTAAGAATACATCCTAATGAGGACAATACCAGCTAGAACTGCCTCCCACTCCTGAATCAGAAAGAAAAACACACCAAGAATTATTTATACTCCTCCCTTACAAGCCAAATCAGTCTCCTCTCACACTTGACACGGGAGAGACGGTACCCACAGAGTGCAGGCTATCCAGGAGGAGGTAAGAGGAAGCTTCTCAGCAGGGATTTCCAGCAGGCAGCACCACTGGCAGAAGGTTTGTAAGGGACTGCTCACCTCTGCATCCCAAGAGACAGCAGCAACTGAGAGAAGTCGATGCCACAGAAAGAGAGCAGGTCCACCTGTCTGCAAGGGACAGCCTGTGTTTATGAACTCTGGATCAAGCTGAAACCTTAAAGGTTATCCAAAACACTGCCAGTTCTTCATGAAAGGAGCTGCCTTGCCAGTTAACACGCTAGCCTAGATCCAGCCCAAGCTTTTGGGCAGCCTTAAACCTGAACCTCCCAAGTCCAGCAGGGCTTTCCAGCTAGTTCAAATAACCTAATCCTCTTTTTTTACAGACTCCAAATAAAGTCCTTAACTGCCCCAGTTGAGGTATGGAAGAGACAAAAAGCTTCAGTAGATCAGAGGGAAGGAAGCCAATCCTCTTCTCAGCTTTCTCAACTGCTGTCAGATGTCCAACTGAGCTGACAAAGACCAAAAAGCATTACCTCAAGGCTCAATTCAGAGGTCGCTGATTCACAGACAGATTAAAGTGCAAGCACTGTACACTAGCTTCTAAAGGTTCAGTTGTTTCAATTATACAGTGTAAGTCAGTACTTGAAACAGGACGAGGTTCTGATTCCCCTAATTAAAAACTGTCAAGCAACCAAGTGCAAAATATGGTCTGCTGAACTGCAGAGAGAGCTACAACAGCAGAGCAGCACCTTCCCTCCCACTAAACTCCCAGTTCCGTGCCCAGTTGTTTTGGGTGAAATCTAAAAATACTTCAGGTAACTAAAGAGGTTAAAACAGTTGTCAAAACAAATCAGTGTACCGCTCGGTATACCATCAGTATACCATGGATAAACACGCATGCATTTTACCCCTGGAGCTCCAAGGTGTCAGCCCTAGGAGGATAAAAAGCTCCAAACTCTGCATACATGATAACAGGAGCCCCCCTCCACGAAGTGCAGAGCAGCCAGGGTGCCAGAATCAAGCTGTGTTACAGCAAAAGAATGTCTTAGGGCAGTGCCAAGGAAAGCCACTTCAGTGCGGTGTCCTCATCCCCCAGTAGGCATTGCAAACCCTGTGTTTAGGGGCATGGAAAGAAGCGGAGCAATTTACAAGAATTAGCAGGGCTATATCGAGAGTTTCCTACAACACCCACTTTTTCCAGTGGACGAGTCCTGTGGTCTTCTGAGGACTCAATCAAATGCCAGTTTCCTCAATACAAAAAGCTGTAACTCCACCATGGCACCAGTTTCCAGCTGAAGGAGCCTTCTGACAAACACAGCACTAGGAATCTTCTCCTGACACACATCTTACAGATTCCTTAAACATACATCTTTCTAGCTTTGCCTTTAGTGTCGGTGCCAAGACTGCTGGCTGCCAGCACAGTAGTAACTCAGGCTTGCAATGCTGGAAGGGGGCAGGGGAAGCATTCCTGACAATATTAACAATTAGGAGTTTCCTGCAGCACCAGCACAGCACTGGGGAACAGCTGCAGGAACTGCAGAAAATGCTTTTTAATTCTCAAACTTGAGCAGCCACCCTAAGGTGCCAAGACAACCTATGTTAGCACTGTGACCTCCTGCAGGACCCCCAGAATGGCTGCAGAATCACCAGTTTAGACTATCTCACGCTGAATAAGACCATTGCAAAGCTCCTTTCCCTGGCAGAACTCAAATTCCCCCCCTTTTCAGCATCCAGTATCTCACTTGTCCCACTACCCTCATGTAAGCAGCCAAGCCATTGATCATAAAATATCTTCTATTCGCCACAAAAACCCCAGTTACCTTGGACTGCTGTGATTTTTCCTCATCTCCCAAACTGAAAGAAACCTAGTCTCTCCAGATGGACCCATATTCTTCACAAGCTGAACCACTAAAGGAACCTCCTTAACCAATCTCCATCCCCATCTGAAAAAGGAGAAAATGAAGGGGGGGGGGAAATAAAAAAGCTTTGTTTTCTACTTTTAGTTTCCCTTTGGAACAGAGGGGTGTAGCAGGCAGTAAGCACATTTTCCTGTCATTTCCTGCTCTTATGGATCAAAGTCTTTCATGCCATCTAAACATTAAAACTCCTATCAAGCCTGTAATTAGAGAGTGGAAATGATAGTAGGAAAAACAATTTATGATAGCCTGGGCTTTTTGCTAATGATATTGACACGTTGAAGGCAGTCCTTAAGTGTTAGGCATGCCAAATCTCAAACTAAGATTACTTTACAACCTGCATCCTCAAACACTTTTAAAAATAATCTATGGATTACTCAACCTTCGAATTTGGAGGAGAGAACACACATGACATGATTTGTAGGGAACTTGATATTTGTTCCAGACCTCTGAGCATACTTATGACCTAAATGTGAAGAAAATAAATATCCATTTTCTTACAAAGCTGGAACTAAGTGCAAAGGAATATGCTGAACCCCCATGAGCCCAAAAGAGTACTTTTCCCCCTTCCAAGACACTGATAGGTACTTTATTTTCTGCAATACTGGGTCTGCTTAGTACTTCAGACCGACTATAGCACTAAAACCCGAGCATCAGTGGTTTTTTGGGGTTGACACTTCAAAAACAAGCATGTGCTCTGGTTGCAGCCAGGACAGGGTTAATTTTTGCAGCAGCCAGAAATGGGCATGGCCAGGACCCAGAGGTTCTTCTACACCACCTCATATCATTTTCCAGGGATGGGGAAGAGGTCCCTTCTGGGTTCATAGCATGGAACAGTCAGGTGGGGTCCCAAAGGGTGATGGTTTTATTGTGTATGCTCTGTATCAGTATTGTTGCTGTTACTGTTCCTTTTCTTATCTCATTGCTGTTACCAGTAAATTGTTCTTATCTCAGCCCATGATCTTTACCTTTTGTGCCTCCAATTCTCCTCTCCAGCTCCTGCAAGGGGGACAGGGAGGGGCAAAGGAGTGACCAAAGCATAGTTTGGAGTGTTTCAGTGGGAACCCTAAACTGGGGAATTGTCCAGCCCACACCACCACAAAACTAAGCATGACTGTACAAAGAACAGAAAACATGCCACTTCATAACAATCCCGGCTACATGACATAAAACCATGGTGTGCCCAAACTTACAAAAGTTCTAAGCCCACTTTTAATAGTGGGTTAGCCCACCTGAACTCAGACGGTGTTCCTTTTCTCCTGGCAAACCCACCCAAGCATCCAACAATATATAATACAAACTAGAGCTGAACTCATACAGCCAAGGACCTATTGTTTGCCCCCTCCACTGGGATGAAGCTATTCCAGCATGTATACCACACATGATGTTACTTTCTAAGGTCCTCTTAAAAACCAAGCATACCCCAAAACACAAAGATTTTTGTATCTTCCCAGCCAGCAGACCCTTAGCCACCCTGGCCAGATGTCAGCCCAGTTTACAAAACCAGCCTACCTGCAAGCTGGTTTAGCAGAAAAGAGCTTAAAGAGGGCTCCTAATCTGGAAACCGCAAAGGGAAACTATTCAAACACCCATAGTTTTTTTTCTCCTGGTCAGTATGACAGAGGTTGAGGGAAGGAAGAAACTGTAAGTGTTTGCATTAATCTTCTGGAAGAGTTAGTGCACCGGGAATGGTTTTGGAAGCAGGTCTGCCTGATGGAGTTTGCACCAAATATTTAGAAGACAACTGTCAGCACTGAAAAACACACTGGAAGGAAGGAAGTCACACTCCTGATTTCTCTCAAAGAGCAGCTAATTTTAAAAAGATCCAAACCTCCAAGGCAAAACCCAACCCAAAACCCATATTAGATTTAACATCAGTAGTCAACACAACCTGAAAAGGCATTTAACTCTATTTCAGCCTTTGTATTCAGACTACGCAGAGAACAAATGTAATGGGTGGGCCTGATGAGAGAGCAGCACCAAGCGCTGGCTCCCCTAGATCAAGACCAAATAAGAGACCAGAGATGTCAATATCTTTACTGAATATGCTGCATGTTTCTTTCAGCCAGGGAACAGCACCACATGCTAGCATTATCTAACTTCTATAAACACTTCTAAGCTATCTGTAAGCTGCTGTAGAAATCCACAGCTGAGCTATGCTACAAATCCTATATAAATCAGCCTTTCTCATGACTGCCATTAAATAAACGCAAAAATAACAATGTAGAAAAAATGCAGACTTCCAGTTTTTGTGGGGCTTCTTGTTTAAACAAACTACCTCAAATCCTGCAATTGTGAGGTCCAGCATGGAGCTCTTAAAAACACATTTAATGTATTTCAAAAGGAGGAGGAAAAAAAAAAAAATCAGGCACTAGAGTTTAATCAATCCCAGAGAGTTAAAATGGAGACTCTACCCAGCATTTTGAACAGGCCAGCTGGGTGCAGGGAGTGGGGACAAATTCAAAGCCAGCTCAAGACACAGCAACACATTTTCATGGCTGAAAACCAAACCCACCCCAAGTCACAGCCAGAACAAAGAGGTGTCACCATCCAAACGTTCACCAAATCACTGATGGTTTGGGCTGGAAGGGACCTTCAAGACCATCCCACTCCAAGCTCCCTGCCATGGGCAGGGACACCTTCCACTAGACCAGGTTACCCACTGACATCAGAAGGCATTCAAAAATCAACACCCAGGCAAAGTATTGCCTACTCTGACCTTGCTCCAGCCATGGAAGGGTGACCTCCCCCCAACACACCTGGCAGCAGAAGCATCAGGGGGAGAACTGTAAAATTCCTTTGGGTCCTCTCTTTTAGCACCCAAGGTGTTGAAAAACTAAAAACCAGCGCACTCGGAGTATTCTGCTTCCAAGTGAAATAAATGACAGGCATCATTCCTATGTGAGACTGAAAAATAGGGATTTGGATTTGAAAAATGTGCCTTTTCAGCAAGGGCACAGCACTGCAGTCACCAGCACCAACTTACAAAAACCTTAAACCACCACCTGACTTTCAAGTCTTAAAATGGAAGTTACAGGATCACATTTGAACTGCTGCTCTCTTTGAAAACTCTAACCAAGATTTTAAAAAGGAAAAAGAATTATATTCCACCAAAAAAAGTACACTAAAGCCTTCAGTGCAAATGATGATTTTGCCATATTTTTAGAAACCAAGGCACATTTGCACACTTTTAATGCATTTCAAAGATAGATCAATATTTGGTTTATTCATCACACGGATACTAGATGAAGCCTCATCTTTTTCCCCACTACATGGTGAAATAAAAGAATCAGTTTCCAGTGCCAAGCACTCAATAGCTGCTTGTGGGACTACCTGTAGGATGCCAGTTGTAAGGAATGACAACAATGATGGATTTTGTTATTTATCATACCACTACTCCCAGAATTCTGCAAGCTATACCCAGAGCCGACATGGGCAAAAGTCTGATTTTATACAGAACATCACTTCTTCCACTGCAAGATAAAGGAACACGAATTTCATGGGGGTACTAAATTAAATTAAACAAAACATCAGGGAAACAGCAGCACAATCACAGTTACCGTAACTCCACATACACCATCTTATCTAAGCCTCGAGGGTTTGGATTTAAAACCTAAAGCTTCAGAGTGCATTTTTGCAATCTGGTCCCCAGAAGGATCTGAAAATCAAGGTTCAGCTGAAACTGCAGTGAATCAGGGTTCATTAACTTTTATTACAGACTGTCAGCCAAGCAGATGTCACAGCAGAAACACATCTTCACAAGAGATGTCATCAGGAACAGCCTGGAAGTTCCCCAGCACTGGAAGGTGTCAGCACACAGGAGAGACCAAGAACAGTGGGAAATGGAAAAGGTAAGGGGGAGCTTGATGCTGAGCCATAAAGGTCTCAAGGAAGACATAAAGGTCTCTAACTCAGTCACCCTGCAGTGGGACAAACATGTCAGCAGGACTCAACAGGAGTTTGATATTCATCCAGACCATCACCCTATGGAGACTCCGCTGCCATCAAAAATGATTTGGCAAGATCCCACTCAATTCTCAAGTGGTCCTGCTTGAAACCCAATTCAACAAGGACAGGGAACAGAAAAGGGAGCAGCAAAAAGGTGCACAGTGTGCTCCAGTTGGTGGCAACTCACCTGCAAGTTCCTTACAGCTCTGGGAGAGTCAGCTCCAATGCAAAATGCAACCCTCTGCCTGTGCACAGTGGGGTGGAACATCCCCCCCAGGTGTATTGGCATAATATGTTTTATCACTTCAAACATACAAGTAAAACAGCGGCACCACAAACAGTTGCGCTGAAAAACTAGAAATTGTTTAAAAATAATATGTACTAACAGCCCTGAATCTGTTACCAGCCTTGAGAAAACTTCTATTTCCATGGAGGTCATGAGTTCTGTGAGTTGATGAACTCTCCTGCCTTAAGACACAATCCAATTTTTAAACAACTGGGTGCAGGGGGAAGAAAAGAAATAATCAAACCCCCTCTTGGTGCCAGCTATTCCATGATCATTTGCTGCAAACGTTTTCACTGTCTGTGGCCAGAGCCCCAGTAACACAACAGCTCCCCTCTCCTCAAAATTTGCTCCGGCAGTTTCTTTGTCCTAAGAAGAGGATTAGCAGTTTTTAAAATAACTTTTGGGACTTGCATGGTCTGGGAAATACCAAAAAAACCCAGACTATGCTTTCAAGTGAATAAGAAAAGCATCTGTTCTGCATTCCAAGAAGCAACTTTTTTGACTGCACAACCACCAAACCCAAGCAGCCGTAACTCCCATCACAGACCCCATTCCAAAAACTCCAGACACTATGGATGAAACAGGATTTTTCTCTTTTTTTCTTCTACTATTTTGAGGAAACCTGACTCGCCCCTAGCTGTGAACACTTGCCCTTCCATCAGTAAACTAAGAACGGCAAGACATGTATTTGCTTAAGATGAAAACAATCTTAAGAAATTTATTTCTCAGCAGCATAATAATTAGGGGGAAACTGCTCCCCCCAACTTTGGGATTGAAATGGCTGAGATTTTCCTCCAGGTAAAAGTCATCCACCCCCAGACCAGGGCTTTGCAGAGAAAAAATATGGGGGGAAAATTAAATAGAAAACCCATATATGTTACTTCAATGCAAACCCTTAAGAGCTCTAGCACGCAGCTGGATACTGGTACAGCCTGGGGGCTGGACCTTTAATCACTGCCTGTTTTCATGGGTTCAGCCACAGCTCCAGTAGCACCCTGTCAACCAACAGCACAGTTTTACCTGCATGGAGCTGCAGGGGTAGCCCAAAGGCTACCAAACCCCTGGGGCTTCAAACATGTGGAAGAGCTGGGCTGGGGAGAGGAAAAAACCAAACCCACAGGAGGATGAAATCTGGTGGCACTTTGGTCCACTGGTTTGCAGGGAGATCACTCCCTCCTTCACCTTATTTATTCAGCTCTCCCTTGCACGTTACCCTGGAGTACCTTTCCCTTCTGCTGTGCCCACAGGTTAATCTCCAAGAGTGTTTTGTACAGGGTTCTTCTTTTACAAATTTCAAATGTCTTACCAGTTTTGACTTTAAAACCCTCTTGCTTCAAAATCTCTTCCTATGCCTCTGTCAGGTTTTTTGCATTGTACTCCCTGCTTTTTTCTTTTTTTCTGTCTCAGTCTTCTCTTTCACTACTTCATTCACTTCAGTTTTTTACACAAATGTTTTTATTCGGTGTTTTGAAGCCGTGGGTGAAATTCAAATCACAAGCCCCCAGCACAGGGAAGGAACACATTATCTCTGCAAATCTCATCCTGGAGTATGGCAAGAATTGTGGGGTGACAACTGAATTACACTGAACAGGTAATTCCTACCAAACATGGCAAACCCATATTTGGAGGCTTCTTTGCTCTTCTTTTTCCAGCTCCTTGCCCATCCCCAGTGTTTGGTACAGTAACTTTCACCCTGTTCCAACCTCAAGGTTCAAAATGATTGCTGAAGTAGCAAGAATCTCATGAATGTAAATATTTGCTCAGGGTTAAGTTACCAAGAGAGAATTTCTGCTCAGAGCCTGCAAGCTCAAAAAGAAAGAATAAAAAGAGGCCAAGAGTTTAAGAAAACTAGAGCCCAGTGTTAAATTCCTTCATTATAGTCAGACACCTGCCTGCTTTTCAGAAGTCTACAATTAACAGGACAAATCTCTGACAGGCCAGTGATATTTAGACATCACCCTGCCTTCCAAACAAATACTGAGTTGTATGGACTTCTAGAAATTAGATTCTTTAAGAAGAAGGCTGGCATCCTCCAAAATCTCTGTGCAGATTGCCATGATGCCATGTACAGATGTGTATGCTGCATCCACATGCTCCATCCCAAGGACAGAGGCTGGGCTTTCAACAACAGGCTGACACCTTATCAGTGTCAACTTTGGACCCTGTGTCAGTGTGTTAGGCATTCACACTAATTAACCAGTTCAATGCATACTGGAAATGAACAGGTAGCTACATACAGAGCAGTGGCTCTCGTATACTTCAGGAAGATGTTATTCAAAATGCTTGAAGGGAGAAAAATGACAAATACAATGCATGATTGATCCATGCAATAATCTGGCATAAAAATGCTCTCCTCAAATATTCATTAAACAAAAGGATTTCTAAGAAGCAGCATCAAATCAGCCTCTGAAGAAATAAAGAGCTAGAACTATCTTTCAAAAGGGGATGCTTCAGCACTTCAAAATACAATTTCAGGGGTGTAATTACTCATGGCCACGGTGAAATGTGTAAGGACCTAAAATGTTTCACAGCTCCTCACCTCTCATAGCCAAGGCCAGTGGCCTGCTCTGTCCTCTCTGTAAATACCTTGAGGATTCTGTCATCCCAAAACATGCCTTTTCCTATGACTAACAACACATTTGAAGACCATGCCCAGGGACTGCTTCTGAGCCACCCTCAGGAGCACCTTCCAAACTGCAATCAATACTTCCAGCACATTTAAACACACTGTAGAGGCTGCTGCAGTTAAAAAACTCAAAAATAGTTATTCTTGCTTTTAGCAACACCAAGCTCTCGTGAAAATCACCAGCATTTAAGACACAAAAGTTGGTAACACTTCACAGATTTGTTCACTACACAAAACCTCCTTCTCCAGGGTGTTGGTGCCCAATACAAGGACAGAGTGGGACCCACAATGGTCATTCTGATCAGCCCCTTGGGGATGCCATGCAATAGTAAGTCCAAATTTCCTAAGGTCCCACCAACAATGCACATTACATCATTCAGGCAGTACCAAGTGCCTTAACACAGGAGAAAAATCCCATTTTAGCACTTCTGCAACTTTTGGATGCTGATGACTGACTGCCAAAGAGCCATGGGTTTGAGAGTTCATAACCACCACACTACTCATACTGAGAGGGAAAGACAAAAGCATCCTGCCCATATCTGAAGGGTTACTCAAACAGCCTGGCTCCAAGGTAGGAATTTTGACCCTCTGTTAATGGAGCAAGTGTAGGTGAGGAGTTGATAAAAGCACTTTGCTGAGCCCTCTGAGGACCCTGCAGGGAGTCCTTCATGAGAAGACTGAGGTTATACTATATCAACAACCTCCCCTCCCTAGCCTTCCACCTCAATTCTCCACTTAGCCCGCCCACAGCAGTTAAATCACTGGCTTTCTGTCCCACACCAGGGTCTTAACCTGGGGCAAAGAACAAGAAAAGTGCAACTCAGAAAACAAGAAGGAAGGTAATACCAATAAACTTTGAAATGCAATTGCATTTCACAGGCAGACAAAAATAGCAATGCAAGTCAGTGACAACCAGAAGAAAAAGCTGGGAGGACAGCATTTTGAGAGGTAGTGGTCAGGGACCACAGAGGCAATGCACTTTAAATAATGCCACTTAAACTCAGCAAGTTAACCCTGAGAAGCCAGGCCAGGGCTGCAGACTTGGGTGTTTCTCACAGGAGCACATGGTGGCTGCTGCCAGAAAAATCAAGGGCTGGACCACCAAGGGAGTGGAGATGAACGTCAGGCTGTTGCTCCATTTAGTGCCACGGGAGAGGACACCACGCACTGTGTGGGCTGGCACAGCACTCACCTGGTGCCCAGGTAAAGCAAACATCACAGTACCAGCAGCTCCTAAAGACAGACAGCACAGACAGACTGACAGCCATGAACTGTGAAACAGAACCCACAAAATTTTAAGACATTGCACAGTGTAAAATGCAAATCTAGTTATAGTAAATGTTGCTTTTAGGAGCTGGCTGGGAATGGGAGAGAGGAGAGGGAGGGGCAAAAAGTTCCCCTGGAAGCACTTTCCAAAGTACCTCCACTATTGTTCCCCCAACAAAGGCTTCTCAAATTTCACCACTCATAACCTCCCAACCAGCCCGAGTTCCACACTGTGACTGCCTGCCTCCCAAACACTCCAGAGAATGCAACACTGAGCTGCAGCCATGTATACCCAGTTTCAGAGGGATTTTCACAGGGGAGGTTCAAGGTCCTGTGCTCAGGGGTGCCAGGCTCAGTGGGGAGCTCAGAGGGGTGGGCAGAGGACAGGAAGATGAGAAACCTGATCGCTGGTGGTGGGCATGCAGCGTGGCTCAAGAGCTGCCACTTCATGGAAAGGAGTTCAACAACACATCCCTCCCATTTCCCCTCTCTCTCACTCATCCCTCAGTCCGCCTTAGGCTATCTCATATTCTCTGTTTCCATATCTGAAAAACATATATTTTTTACTTACAAGGAACTTTCAACTAGTTCACAGAATTTGGGTCAAGAGACATATTTTCAAACCAGAGTCAATATTCATCATTATGCAAGAATTGCAAGTCACAGTAGGTCTCTCAAGTGGAACATTAAATTTCACATTAAGATTTGATAATGCTGACACAAACAGATACCAGAGTAATTACTACTGCTTCTAATCTGCCACTGTTCACTCAGACAAGTTATCATCTACATAATTAATAGCTCAAATCCCTAACACAGGATCGCTATCTTGGGAGCTAGAAGTATTTATTACTTAGGCTTTACCAGTCACCTCTTTTAGTTTCAAACTGAGCTTTCAGTAAATAAAGAAATTTCAATTTTAAAATAAAAATTTAAGTGTTTACAAAACATCTTGAAGAAGAAGATTAATCTTACTCGAAAGCATTTCACAAGTTTGCAGCTTTGGTAGAAGCAGGTGTACACTCAGAGAGGAATCAAAGCATCAATCACAGCATTGCTGCATTTACACTCCCTGCCCCTTCACTTCTCACACAGACCACTGGGTCACACTCACTGACCAAAGAGGGACCATTTGCACCACTATTACCAAGCTATGACAATCTTACCAAGACCCCTTAAAAAAAAAATAAATGGCACAGGGAATTTGGGGAAAAAAACCCCATATATTCATTATTATTGAGCTGGGTCAGCAGGAACAGACAAGCTTCAGTCAGGAACACTAAAAGTTCTTTCAGCTTACAGACACATGGGAAGACAAAGCTGTTCCCCAAACCTCCTAGAGAAGTTTGCTGTCCATTTTTCATTGAAAACCAGGAGGAAATACATGCACTTTAGGTCGTGTTTCAGAGGGCAGCAGTGCCTTCCCAAAAGCAAACACATTGAACCTGATCAGGGAGCTCAGATCATAAAACCACTGGGATGCTTTGGCAAACCCAGCCACAAAGCCTGCCTTGAAAACGCTGCAGTGCAACCAAGGCAGCAGAGAAAAATCATCACCTGAACTCCCAAGTCTGTCTCTGCTGGTGTCCCAGGGCTTCAACAACCCACTGCCACCACTGCTGACCTAAGATAGTCTTCCTTGTTCTGTATCATGCTACTGAAGTTCATCCCACACAAAAAGCCACGGGGATCATCACCACTATGATTCCACCATGTTACTGGTTTGAATGTAACATCCTCTCTTGAACTCTGAGACACTCCAAGATCAAATACGCTCTAAAGTCGCAACTTCCTCACACATTGTCACCTCAGCCAATGTTTGGAGTCTGGGGGACACCCACAAGAACTCTGTGGGTCAGTATTTCTGTGGCATGTTTTGGTCATACATTTAAACGAAGAAGCTGCACCAAAGGGGACTGGACAACAGCAATTCCAGCTCATGTCAAGAATGATTTGAACCAGGACTGTATATCAGCAGGGCACAGCTGATCAAAGTCACAAGAGCAAGCAAGCTCCACAGATTTTCCTTGGAAAAGCACACTCTGGGTGCCTCGACTCTGAAAACAGAAATAACACTCACTGAAGAGCATCAAGCACAGTCAATGAAATCACAAACGCACACATACAGTGGGATATGTATCACCCCAATCTCCAAGCAACTAACATGAGAACCCTGCCTCCTTCCCCAGAAGGGAGGGAAGCTGCTAACACAGGCTCCAATCCATGTGGCAGGACCAGCCTCCAAACTTACTGCACTGCAGATTGGTACCCAAGGAGTTTGGGAGGTGCCAGAAGTCAGATTGTCTGAGTATCCCTGGATCCAGCAGCTCTGCAACTCACCATAACGTTTCCTGGGTTGATCCAGACCTCAGCTAACCAAGAAGCAGGGCAGAGAACTTCCACATTTTAAAAACAATATATTATTCTTTCAGAAGAAGGAGTTCCTTCAAACTCAATCTCACTGTTGTCACTTAAGGTAGGGAGACATACAATATAAACCGGGTCACAAATGAGCTAAATCGGGAACAACGCAGCTTGCTTATTTCAGGGGATTATTTTATAAACACAGCTCTGCTAGTTGGAGTAAGAAGTAAGTAAAACATCCTCCCAGCATTGTGAAAGCTAGCTTTCTATGAAAAATAAACTTCTTAAAAAGAAGGCAAGAATGCTTTTATCAATGTATTGGTCACCACACTTAACCCATTTCCATTCTGCACACTTCTCTGCTGGGACAACAAACACAGTTCTGGTCACTACAATTG
This sequence comes from Anabacerthia variegaticeps, assembly GCA_035583185.1. Classification (NCBI taxonomy): domain Eukaryota; kingdom Metazoa; phylum Chordata; class Aves; order Passeriformes; family Furnariidae; genus Anabacerthia; species Anabacerthia variegaticeps. The sequence continues at coordinate 20,897,337 of JAWWEW010000023.1, forward strand.
CCAATAGTCTCTTTCCCTCCTTGGTGCTGCTGCGTATCAGGCACTGCAAGATTCTTTTATATTGCAGAGCCATTTTCCTTTGTGTTAAAATTCCCTATAGCTTGCAAGGGAACGAAGGTAGAGTATATCCCTTTAACATAGTTTAACCACTCTTAATATTTGGAATGGAAAATGTGACTTAGGTACTGAGGTTTAAAAAACAGCTACGATGCATGTGGCCAATTTTCTAAACATGAATCTCCTAAGGTTTTTTTAGGGCCTTTTTTTTTCCCCTTCCTTTCTATTTTTTTTTTCTCCAGGAGAATGGAGGGCTTGCAGAGACAGCCAGCTCAATGCAACAGACTTATGGCTCAGAGGTTTCCAATTTGCAGCTAGAAATGGTTTACATTACCAGTACTAACAGTTCCAAAAGGTATTTAAAAAGAAGAGTGAGGGGGAAAAACAACCCCAAACCCCAAAAACTCAGCATTTCATAAGTGCCTAAATAGGGACGGGCAGGAAATACATTGAATCCATGCAGCTAAGAGCAGGCTGACCAAAAACAAGGGGGTTTAAAGTAAACCCACCCCGGGCCAGCGCGGGGTGCCCGGGCATTGAGGGGGTGGCTCGGGGGGCCGGGGAAACGCGGAAATAATATAAAATAAATAAATGGGAAGGAAGGAAGGAGGGAAGGCATGGAGTTGTGGGGTCGGTGCGGGCCGTCCCGCTCCGCAGGGCCCGGGTACAACACGCGGCATGGAGAGAGGGGAGAGAGGGGAAGGGAGAGGGGAGAGAAGGGAAGGAGAAGGGAAAGAAGGGAAGGAGAAGGGAAGGGAGAGAGGGGACAGAAGGGAAGGGAGAGAGGGGAGAGGAGGGAAGGAGGAGAAGGGAAGGGAGAGAAGAGAGAAGGGAAGGGGCAGAAGAGAAGGGAGAGAAGGGAACGGAGAGAGGGAGGAGAAGGGAGAAGGGAAGGGGCAGAAGCGAAGGGGTAGAAGGCAGAAAGGAAGGGGCAGAAGGAGGTGCCGGAGGCCGGGCACACCTGGAGCCCCGGAGCGGGCCCCGCTCCCCTCACGGTGCCGGCCCGGCGGGCTCGCTGTGCCCCGGCCCGACTCTCAGTCTCAATCTCAGTCTCTGTCTGTCTCCCCCCGGCCGGCCGTGCCTTACCCTCCGGCTCCATCTGCCTTACCCTCCGGCTCCATCTGCTCCCGCCGCCGCCGCCTCGCTGGGCCGGGCGCTCACAAAGGCCAGGGGTGGGTGGGTTTCCTCTCCCTCCCTCCCTCCCTCCCTCCGCAGCTGCGGCGGCACCGCCGTGAGGGGCCGGCAGCGCCGGGGGGAGCGCGGAGAGGAGAGCGGCACGGACCGGGGGTGGGGCACTGGGGGGACTGGGGGTGTGGGGGAGACTGGGAGTGACTGGGGGGAGTGGGGAGACTGGGAGGTCTGGGGGAGACTGGGGAGTACAGGATGGTGCTGTGAGGGGCACAGGGTGATGTTATCAGGGGCACAGGGTGGTCCTGTGAGGGGCACAGGATGGTGCTGGGGGGGCACAGGGTGGTCCTGTGAGGGGCACAGGATGGTGCTGTGTTCCTGCACAGGGAGAGCCTGCTGTCCCTCTCAGCGCTGGGGAAACCTCCTTCCACAGAGCTGTGCTGCAGCCAGGGGAAACCCTGCCCCTCCAGGTGAGACACACCTCTTAAAGCAGAGCTTTGTGAGAGTTCAGATCTCCAGCTTCTCCTCCCAAGGAGTACAGAATGCTGAGGGAAAAAAACCCCAAATGTATTCAGCTTAAAAGCACCTATCAAGCAATCTGTCTCTGAAAGCACAAAGCCGTGTAAAATGGTCTTCACAAAGGCATTTACCTCGAGGGAAGAACACAAACCAGCAAAATGAAAAGTTACCTGTGTTGGGCTCTGGTCCCTTTTTCATTACCCAGTAGGTGGTCACTGCTCCTGACTTTGCCCCTGAAATACCCAACACTGCTGTAGGCACAACTATAGAAATACACGTGTGAGTACTTCAATAGCATGGTATAAGAGAAAAATAGCTTTATAATGACATCCATATAATTCATTCCCTTGGACTAATCATTCCAGAATAAAAGAAATAGCTGTTCTAGAGTAACTTTTGGGATAGGGTCTAGAATGTAAGAAAGCAGATTTATCAGTAATGAACCCATCTGGATTTCTTTGGAAACCCTGCCCGTTAATACACAGTTAATGATTTCAAACATTTATTGCTGTACAAAATGATTATGGCTCCCTTAGATTAGTCCTGTTCTTTGGGACAAGAGGCAGGTTCAGCTCTCACCAGAGCAGATCCGAGCTCACCAACCACTGCTGCAGGTTATCAGGCACAGTGGGGGTTCAGCAGCAGAAACCAACTTACAACTTGTTGAAAATTACCCCGGTCCCTTGCTCTCATGAAACCAAGGTCCACACTATAAAGTGCAAAGCTGAGATAAGCTTTATTTTGAGCATTGAAATATGTTTAATATATCACCAGAACACCAAATAACCAGTGTCCTTTAAAGTTACCTATTAATTTCCTGTCAGTTCTTTCCCCACCCTAGCCAGCATTTGGGTTTGATTTTGGGTTTAGGTTGGGTTTTTTTTATAGAAAATTAGAGCTTTTTTCATTGTAGGTGCTCTCAGCATCTACAATCTGGGTATTTACAGTATTCAATCTGTATCTCTGACCAGAATCAGTTAAATAATTCTGGAGAGAGTTTACAGTTCCAGCAAGTTGCTTAAATTGCCATTGCTTTTGACCAGCAAAATTGTAACAGAGGGCCAGTGTCAGTTTCTTCACCTGTAAGAATAAGGCATGTCTTCAAGGAGGTAAATCATGTGGAGTCAGAGAGCAAGAAACAACAAAGAAAAGAAGGGCTCTGCTTTGCAGCTCTGCTAGAGACTGGAAGGAATAAAAGCTATGGAGAAGGTGGGCTGACACTACCAACAAAACAGCAAACCAGTGCAGATCTGGGTTTGGAAGAGGAGAGGATTTGCTGAGATACCTCCTCTGAATATTGCAACTTTTTTCCCACCTGAAATGAGAAGCGTCCAGTCCTTTAAACCAGGAGGAGCATCCAGTCTTTTAAACCACGGGGAGCAAAATCTGGGATCATTTACAGCATGGTTTGTGACTTGAGTAACAAGCATGGGATGCCACTTTTGACTGAGTTGCAGGTGGTAGATCCATCATACCCAGCTCTGTTAAGCCCTTCTCTTCTAAACTGTCTCAGGCACCTGAGCTGTTTCCTTCATGTCTCATGAAGGAATCAAAATAGGAAAAAGTCCACCCTGTCAACATTTCTGTCACTTCTGCCATTCTCAGGCTTAGTCTCAAAGGGGCTGAAGATTCTATTAAATAGCCTAGAAACTGGTTGGCAATCTTCTGCACTGAACTGAACCTTGCTGAGCACCTGAAGGTCTTAGTTTTAGTAAATCTTTGCTGAAAATTCTACTTTGTGCCCAGTACAACAAGCTTCTTTAAGCTTTGAACCATGGAACGTGGTCTTTATTGTGGGATGTTTTTATATTGTTTTCAAACCCTTGATATCTAATGCATGTGTGTTCAAGGGAGAAAAGGGCCAATAAATGCAGTGTGAGCAGTTAGCAAAGTTCATACAAATAGTCGTTCTCTCAAAAAAGAAAAAAGTTGCCTGTCATACCACATTAAAATTCTTTTACAAGAATAACTCTCTCATGACAAAGAATTTCTCCTTCATGGTTGTCTTTGCAGTTCAATACGGATTACCATTGCATGTCCAGGGAAGATAAATCTAATGAGGGTAAAAATAACCTCGTTTAGGTTTAATGAGACATTGGAGACCAAAAAGCCAAGGCTTTGCAGATCCATGGAGTCTGTGTGACATGCTTTTCATATAGGAGATGCATGTTGGGTTTCCTTCCGGATGATGTAATTCTTGGGGTGACCCTCATGTGCTTTTGCCATCATATGACACTCTACTGCAAGCACAAAGTTCCTTTGTGCACAGAGTCCCTATTTAGAACTCTTGGAATTTGGATCAGAGCTTTTCCCCTTCCTGAAGGGCCTACTTTTCAAATGAAGATGGAGATTTGAAGATTACTTTGACATGACTATTGAGTATTTATGCAACATCATTCTTGTGAATCTGAAAGCGAGCCTTTGCACTTGCAGAGAGAGCAGCACTGCTTTATTTTTCATTTACACATAGATGAAACCAGCAATTGCATTTAAAAAGTGAAAATTTATGGCAGCACTGAAACTGTTGCTTTCACTTTAAATTTGAAAAAAAAAAAAGGAAAAAAAATGCCTGATCAAAGGTAGCTTTCAAGGGAAAATATTTTTAAGCCAAAACCCTACTGGGGTAGGGTTTGGGGGCTTTTTTAATGATACTTTAGGCAAAAGTAAATTTATTGCATATTCACAAACAGCAGTTACCAAAGCAGGCAGGAATCCAGCAGGGAAAGAGCACAGAGCAACCGAGAGACAGAAAATTAGGAACTGCAGATAAGAGTAAAGCAGTTCTCCATTTGGGACACAGATCCTGTGGCAGCTTTTGTGCTCTGCCATGAGATCTTTATAGCAGAGCAGAACAGTCTTGTGCTTTAGCCCCACTTCATAAAGGAGTTGAACTTAAATATTCATCAGGGCTTGAGTGTTAATTCTCCTTAACGATGAGGGATTTCCAATCCTAGACGTTTAATTTCACTGGCATACTTTACTTACCGGCTTAACAGGTTTTTTTTTAATTTCAATTGATGCAGGTCTTATTAAGGCAATATACCTGAGAATTGGTACTGGGACTCTCTGAAAGCAGAATTAGATTCCTACAACAGGTAATGAATGATCAGAGTGTGCCACCTGTTTCCAGATCTGAAAATGCCCTCCATGCTCAAGGGAGGCACCAGAGCCATCCTTCATCTTTTAAATGCGGGGCTGGGGCAAAGAGTTAGGCTGTTACCATTGCTTATCAAACAACAAGCTACAGGGCTGGTGGATCCATCTGTTCACCCCCATCAGGAAGGATCTCCTAATACGCTGACCAGAAAAGCTACGCTTAATGTGTGACCGTCCACGCTCACCAGAGAGGGTGCTGAAGAGGAGGAGGAGGAGGTGTTGCTGACCACTAAACAGCCAACGTGTGGCAGCCAGCAGAGTGCTCACCTCTCATGAGTGTCTGTCTGTGTGTCTGTCTGTCTGTGTGTCTGCTGGCTGTGACCTGAATGCCAGGGCTGAGCTCATGACAGAGCACAGCAGTGTTACACAGCGCTCTGTGCACAGATCACGCTCTGTTCACTGTGGGCTTGCGTTTATATTTTGGGATGACTGAAAGCTGTAGGCTTGTCAGATGGGCACATTCATCTGCAGGACTGGGGTGAGCTCAGTGACCCAAGAAGGTGCTTTTATCATTTATTCTGTATCACATTATGCAGTAAATGAGGAGCTAAAGCTTGTCACCATTCAATTAAACACTTCCAAACTACACTGACTCCCACACTACCCTCAAAAACAAGATGTGTTTTATGAATTGAATCATCAGATACGGCACAGATGCAACAAGGGTTATGTGTTTCACAATCAGTGTCTTTCAGGAACATAAACCCCATGATTCAAAAGGAAAAGCAGAGGTACCTGAGTGCTTTTAACATTGTCCAGAGTTAGACTTAAGTCTTTCCACAAAATAAATAACCTAAAAGGCATTGCAGACTTTACCCAAGGTTTCCAGAGACCTGAAATCAGCCAAACTGAGATTCTGTCAGATTGCTGCTTTGATTAGCAAGGTATTAACCCCAAATCTCTGTCAAACAGGAGAGGGAATGACTGTTTTTTCTGGACACCATTAGATTAGAAATATACTCCAGGAATGTTGACTTTTAAGCCATGTCACAATGGTCTGGCAGACATAAGGTCTTTCAAGCAGGAAGAAGGAATTACAGCACTTGATTTTTGTCACCCTAGTCACTGTTAATCTGGGTTCAGAAACACTGACTCATCTTGAATCCTGATAAAGGAGTTCTCATCTCTTTTTTTGTGTTAGTTTTACTCTACATGCACTCCACCAGTTATGTAATTATTCCGTGTCTTAGAGGTGACTCTGCAAATCAGTTGAAGCCAAAATATTTAGTAAAACTGCTTTACTCTGAAAAACAAAATGGTTAGTAAAATATTTTTGTAGTCCATTATTAGATCATCCAGAATGCAAACATGTCCCTTAAAAACAGATTCTTTTTGATCCCTTATGAAATTCCTCAAAGGTTCTCATACAATGAGATTTATAAATGATATAAAATGATTTATAAAAAGTTTCACACCAGCCATCATCAATTGAACTTATATAAACCCTGAACTTCTTTGAGTCAGCATCTGTGAATGGGTTTTTAGCTGAAGCACTTTTATTCCTAGATATTTATCTATAAAATTATATAATAGATTTAAATTTTACCTTGTGCAGGCATTTTGGATATACTTAATAGGCAGGATTTATTAGACTGTCTTCATACCTATATTTTCTTACTTGTCACTCTAATCAGCAAAGTAGTGAGGTCTTAGCTAGGAGTCCATTTGTGAGGCCTATATACAGCAACTGTTCCACCACATGACTCATGAGGAAGAAAATACAACTGGAGATGAACTGGTAAGAAATTACACCAGTTTTACCAGGTATGCCACTGGAATTAATTACTGGAGTTTCTACATCAGCACGAGGCAGCCAAACTTCCTAAGCTAATGAAACCAGACTTTTCATTTTAGCACATCGAATTTGGTCCTCTCGATTTGTCCAACTTTGGTTTTCTTCCCATTATCATTAATAATCGAGTAACCGCTCTCAGACTTTTCTCCACCAGTGTTCAGAAACAACAAAATGTGTTTGTGTGCAAATCCCTTCTGCAGAAGAGAGGAAGACTCCACCTCTGTGAGGACTGAATCGCTGGGAAAGGAAAAGGTGGCAGTGGAAGTGCAAGGCATTTTGGTCCTTTCTGTGTATTTGCTGCTATCTGTGTATTCATCTACACCTTGCCAGGACTCAGCAGCAAAGTTCCATCCACTTTTTCTTGCCTTCATACCTGAATTCTCCCCACTGAAGTCTAGCTTTTCATCCCAGGGTCAGGCTGTTTGGCCCTGGGGAATAGTTTTCACCTGATGGTCAAAGCCTCTATGGCATCACTTCTTTGTGTGAAGAGCAACAGTGACCAAAAAGGTACCCCCTGAGCTCAGGTCCAGAGAGAAACCCGCCAGACACATCTTTGTTCAGAACTTTTCAGACTGGTTCATCACGTTGTGACCGGAGACTGGGTTTTCCTGCAGTCGTTGAAAAGGGGGGGAAAAGATTTGTAAGGAAGAAAATGGCCCCGGGAGGCATAATGAATAGGACACACAACCAAAACCAAAGCAGCAAAGCACACAGCATTCCATAAAGCAAATAACAGACAAAGAAAAGACACAGAACCTGTCTCCAAATGGTTCCGTGCATGGCAGTGCCCTGAGCTGACAGGTGCACCTTTCCCAAAATGGATGTTGAGGCAAAGTAGAACAGAAACAGCAAGAAACAGACCCAGAGGCAGAGCAGAAATGCAGGAATTCACCAGTGCTCCTTAATGGGAAGTCTCAGCCCAGTGTACCTCTCTGGTCAGTTCTAAATCTGTTCCCATTCAGTTGCAAAGCTAGAGCGGATTGCTGGTTCTCTCTGACTCCTCAGTACAGGGAGAGATCCCAAGCAGTGACGGCATGAAGGAAGAGAGCCAAAGCGTGACAGCTCCCGTAAAATCCCATGTTTAAGTGCGTGTGTGGCCACACTGTCTGTTAGACAGTGGGATTTATGGAGGATTTCAGTGGTTTTCACTTTGTTCCTCTCTGTACAGTGTCTGCTGCCGTGGCTTCTCACCTTTCCCAAAGTCCCTGTGCAAGCCGGCAGTGCCAGTGAGCGACGAGCTGAGAATAAGCAGAAATACTCACTTTTTGGAAGCCACCCCTCCCAGCCTGGCTGGGATGACTGAGCCAGGGGTGCTGACCTGCTGGCCGTGCTGGTGGCAGCAGAGCTCCCAGAGTCGGGGGTGTGGGTGGGCAAAGGGGAAGGTGCAGGGTGAGCTCTCGCTGTTTGCCAACCCCTCCGTCCAGCCTGTGATCTGATCCACAGCTGGGCACAGCCTTGGCTGCCCCAACCCAGCCCTGCTGGGCATTGGAACTGGCAGGCAAGGCGAGTGCAAGCCCGGAATAGTTGGTTGTGTGGCACATGGAGACAGTGAATGGTCAGGAACTGAGCTTGGTTACCAGAGCGATGGGGAAAAAAGAAAAAAAAAAGAAAGAAAAATTTCTTGGCAGTTGTGGTTCCATTTATTGTCTGTCAGGATAATCACTTGCAGCACCGGCATCCATTCATTAAACTTCGTGTTCCCGAGATGCCAAGCCACCAACTTGCTGGAAGAGCAAGAAATACACCCAAGGCGAGCTGTGCAAAGCCATGGTGGGACACCCCGGCAAAGCTGAGCAGAGGGAAAAAGGAGGGGGCCGGAGGGAAGAACTCTTGGGACAGAAGTCAAATCTTTTCAGCGTGGGCTTTGCCGTGCCCCGGCCCCGCTGTCCCCGCAGGGCAGGGATGCCGGGTGCGGAGGAGCCGCTGCCACCTCGTGTTCTCTGCCAGAACTGCTCCCCATCCCTGCCCCGGAGCGGCCGGCGATGCTGCTCGTCCTTCGGGCACGATGGTCCCCTCTGGTCCATGTTTCTCACCATCTTTCACTTCCCGCTAGGGAGTCTCCCCCCTTCTCCCCGAGCCAACCTTATTTCCCAGTGGGGACTCCCAAAGGAAGCTGCTCCAGACACTGAGCAGCTGGGTAAGTAAAGAGGTATTTGGGGTACTTGGGGGTGGGTATTTGGTGCTTTCAGCACAAATATCACGTAGAACAAAAATCAGTTCTGACCTTCAGTGGTGGCCAGACTTGTAAAGAATATGATTTACAGGCACCTTCATCCTGGCCAGATTCTCCAGCCACGCTGCATAATCTGCTAGTACAAGTTTTAACTCATCTGTCCAAAATTCATGCCGTGATTTGCTGGGCACTAGTTATAAAACCCACAGCCAGTAACGTCAGAGACAAACACTCCTGTCACATCTTCAGTGGGCACTCCTGGCTCTCGAAGCTCGTGTGCACAAATTTCCCTCACGCTGTTTCAGTCACTGTGAACAGCCCTCAGATATTAATTAGAAGAAATATCACAGAATCATTAAGGTTGGAAAAGACTTCAAAGATCATCAAGTCCAACCGTTCCCCAGCACTGCCAAGCCAACTCTAAATCATGTCTCCAAGTGCCACATCTACATGTCTTTTAAATCCCTCCAGGGATGGCGATTCCACCCTGCCAGGGCCTGACCACCCTTTCAGTGCAGAAATTTTCTCTGATACCCACTCTGAACCTCCCCTGGTGCAATTTGAGACCATTTCCTCTCGTCCTGTCCCTGTTCCCTGGGAGTAGAGCTCGACTCCCACCTGGCCCCACCCTCCTGTCCCCTCTGAGTCTCCTCCAGGCTGAGCCCCCTCAGCTCCCTCAGCCCCTCCTGGTGCTCCAGACCCTTCCCCAGCCCCATTCCCTGCTCTGGAGATGCTCCATCCCCCCCCAGGTCTTTCTTTATGATGAGGGCCCCAAACCTGAGCCCAGGATTCGAGGTGTGACCTCCCCAGTGCCCAGCCCAGGGGGACAGTCCCTGC
>JAWWEW010000023.1:20907589-20923527 GCA_035583185.1 Anabacerthia variegaticeps
GGGAAGGGAAGGGAAGGGAAGGGAAGGGAAGGGAAGGGAAGGGAAGGGAAGGGAAGGGAAGGGAAGGGAAGGGGCACAGCAGGTCCCAGGTGTGGAAATCTGCACTTGCACTTGGGAGCAGCATCTGCCCCTCCCTTTCCTGGGACAGGACAGCAATGCTCCTGGAAGAGAAGAAAGGACTAGGATGAAGTCATCTTTTGAGTGGTTTTCCCAACAACCACTAATGAATGTTTGCTTGAAGCTTTTATAGAAAAACACTCAAAATAACACTCAAAGACAATAACAGACTTGGTAATATTAACTACCAACTTTGCTTGGGTTTGAGCTCACAGAGGTGATTTTCACATTTTTTAGTTGTCTTTTCTAAGTTCTTGGATGGACAAATACCCTTTTTCCTGGTCCTGCAGGGCAATCTACTTCATCAGCCTTTAAAGACACAAAAATGGGAATACATTTTTGAAATCATAACTCCTGGAAGCATTGGTGTGGCTGAATTTTATCGTCTGATCTAGCAGGATCTCCAAAAAGCACCTCTGTCTTGATGTTCACTGCTTTCATCCCACAAAACCAGGTACATGGGGACTCCTCCAGGTCTCCTTCAGTCTTCAGGCATCTCAGTCCATCTGGAAATCCTCCCTGCTCCCCCTCTGGGAAGTGAGCAGTTTGTTTTCAAGCCTTCCTTGCAAGAGGCAAAGGCTCAGTGCTGAATTCCTGACTCGGTTGCAAGCAGGAGTGTGACATTCACTGGCCGATTCCTTTCCTGGACAGCAACTCCAGCCACATCTGCAGCTGGAATGCAGCTGGGGACCCACCCTCCATCTCTGCACAGGCACCACTCCCCCCAGGCACAGGGAGGGGAATTTTCTACACAGAAAAGAGTCAAAGAAATGCACGTTTTAATTACTAGGCATTCACTAGAAGAGCTTTTAATCTGAATAGTCACCTCTTGTTTGCTCATTTTCTTTCTTATCAAGGCATTCTTGAATTAACTCCTTCACAGGTCTGTCCTCATGGCCATGCAGGTGGATTTACTGCAGCCTTGCCCTCAGACTTTGGGCATTCTCCTTCAGGGGCTTTCTGTGGGTTTGTTTATGAATTCCACTGGACAAACTCCAACTTAATGGCTTTTCATAGAATCACTGACTGGCTGGAAGGGACCTTGAAGACCACTTGTCCCACCCCCTGCCATGGGCAGAGACACCTTCCCCAGCCCAGGGTGCTCAGGGACATGGCCAGGGAGCATTCCAGGCCAGGCTGGATGGGGCCCTTAAGAGTACATGAGTATTTTGGCAAGCAGATGAGAAATGAGGATGTAATTTCAGGAGGATTTGTCACCATTGCCACCAAAGCATTGTCCTCCCTCCCTTTACCTGTACCAGGTGCAAGTGTTGGCCAAGTGTTGTTCAGTGACACACAATACACCAGTCTGATCCAGGCCAAACCTAATGCAGGAGGAGCCCACAGCACAAGAGAGGGTGGTTCTCCCCAAATCTGAGCCCAAAGAATTCATTTCCTAGTTCTGCAGCAAACTTCACGTGAAGTATTTGGCTTCTCTCAGACAAAAATGACCACATATTTGGCCCCAGGCTGCAAATCCCTCCAGCAGAGTCCTTCAAGCACAAAACCAAGAGGCAGCAGACACAATTCCTTTTCTCTTTTATTGCTCCTGCCAATGTGACCACCTTTACGCAGGCACATTGCTTTCCTACATTAAACACTGGTTTATTAACCTGGAAGCAACGTTTTGCCCTCTACCCCTCCTAAGGTTATCCAATTAACACACAATTATCCTTTTAAGGAGTTTCCACATTTTCTCTTTAACTTTTTTTGTTGTTTTACAGGTCTGTGTAAAGGTTACTTGGCAAGATTACATGCATATGACGTTAAATGGAGACCAACCCACCACTAAAAGGTAATGCACATAGAACATAATACAGTACTTTGACATAATTTCAAATAAATACCCACATACAAATGTAGTACTTTTAAATGCAACAATATTTCTTATGAATCAATACTGTAACAGAAGATGGAAATACAAGTCCCCACATCTAGGAATAATAACGCTTTTTTCCAGCAAACAGAAATCTTTTCCGCGCCGTCAACATTAATTCAATTTGTCCTTGTTTTGTTTGTTTTAATGAGGAGTGGGAGAAACTCCCCTCCAGCAAACCCCAATCGAATCGTTGCCACGAGCCTCAACGAGTGGTTGCTGCTCTCCTGGGTTTCTGTTTGCTGCAATCACCACTGGGGAATTCACAACATGCAAGGGGAGATGTCGCCGTGCCGGCATCGCCTTCCTGCACTGCTCGCCTCTTCCACACCGTTTGCTTCCCAGCCTGGAGTCCTGTTGGATTTTCGTTCTTTTCTTTGTTTTTTTTGTACTCGAGACCCCTGAATTTGCACGCTGAACTATAGTTGACTAACAGAATTTTTTACAATCCCTTGACTAGAGAACCTCTCTAGTCCGACTACGTGCGGAAGGGGAGGACGCTTTGCACTTATTGCTCCACAGCTTTGACAAATTCCAAACCAGCCATCTCGGGCCTCCTAAAGGGACAGCACGTGGCCCGGGCTACTCTAAGAGTCTCCCTTCAAATGAGCAAAGGCACTACTGGCAATAAGGAGTGACAGAAAAGGCGCTGAGAGAGAACACCCTATCATTGACCGCTTTAGAATTTTTTTCTTGCTAAATGTACCATAATTTGGCACAATAAAATGAAACAGTAACAAAACAATTCCAATTTGGAATTTCACTGGTATAGTTGTATAAAATTCTGTTAATCAATAATACTTCAACTTCCTAAAACCCAGGAATTCTGGAATTTATAGGTAATACTACTTATTTAATATTTTTCAAGTGCCTATTACTGTTTTAACCAGAGCAAAGTCAAGTTTTCTTCTTGTTACATTGAACTATTCCTAAGAATAATAATACAATATGAAAAAAACCCCAGAATTTGAATACCCTGGATTTCTTAATGAACATGGCAGTTAAAAAAAAATCAGTAATTTAAACATATAAAGCTTAACATTTCATAATAATAAAAAAAGATGCTGAAGCACAGCACATAGTTTAGCAGAGCTCCTGTTTTTTTTTTTTGTTGAAACTCTTTTCTAATCACAATCCAGAGCCCCCCCCAAAATCCCTGCCACATGCTGATACATAATTCATAAACCACAATTTCCAAATTGGAGAGAGACTATGAGCACAAAACCACTGCATTTATATAAACTCTTCTACATAAGGAATTAAAGAAGCTAAAGAAAAAATATCAAAAGTGCACAGGTTTAACAATCAGGTAAAAAAAAATGAGCATCTGCAATGAAACAAATTCCCCCACCCAACATTTCTAGGAGAGCACACACTACCACGGTGAGCATTACATTTGCAGGAGGTTTCTTCAGCACTTGTAAGGTTTCTTACTGCAGCAGCACTTTTAAGTAAAGCTTGTTTGTTTTAGAGCTTCGGGCAGAAAGGCAAGGTTTCAGGTAGGATATAGGAAAAGGTGTTTTCAAAAGTTAGGGTCAGCTCAGTGGTTTCCATTCTGTGTGCAATGGGCCATCACTCTGAACCAGAGTGAGGAAGGCTAAGAAATGCTGTTGCACTGTTGGAAAGGCCTTCTCCGGGGGCTACTCTACAGCTGAAAAATGGAAACATAAAATAGCATTAGGAAAAAAAACCCAAAAATGAAGTGTTTATTTCTCACTGAAAGAACTGCAAACTTAAACCCATGTGCTGTACAGGCAGGTTAGTTGGCTGAGGGGCTGTTAGCTGGCCAGGGGAGCAGTGGGGCAGTCCAGCTCACAGGTGCCTTCCCAGCTCGGTGGGCTCAGCCTGGAAGCAAGAGCTTTGCAGAAAGAAGGATTCTTACAAGTACTGAATAAAGCTTTGCTGTTGAAGCCCCAGTTAACAGCAGTGAGGGCGCAAGAAACATTCTCAGGGAAGCTTTAGGTTCTCCAGAAACATGCAGGGCAGTGTGTCATGCAGGCCTGTGCAGAGAATCATCCAGAAGAGCCTGCTCGCAGAGGTAGCTGATGGCTTAAGGAATTCTCCATGCTTTATCCCAACCCATTAAGACTGATACCAAAGACTCACAGCAAGTGAATGTCTCAAAAAACCTTCATCGAGAATTAAAAGACTCAGTCTTAAATATTCCCTAAAAATACAAAAAGCAGGATCAAGTCGCTTTACACTGTCCCTCAGTTCTTTTCTCTGACAGGACAAACCTTTACAGTGACAGGCTCAAAGAGAAGTCAGGCTGGCTTTTGTGGCTTTTAAAAGAGTCACAGAAATGACTGAAGGTGGGAATGACCACTGAGACTGTTGGGCTAAGAGCAAAATTGTTCATACTTGGAACTGAAAGAATGAGCCAAGCCTGACAGCAACACTCACTGTCTGGGAACATGGAAATCTTTACAGAAAATTCCAGTTAATTTGAAAAAAAAAACCCTAACAATGCATTCAACTATGCAATCTAACAATGCATTCTCCAGTTTATCTTTTTGCCATTAGTATTTTGCAAAAATACTGACATGGAAGCAGTGAAAACTGTGTTAAAGCTCCCTACCACAGTGGAAGCAGAATCTTAACTGTGTCTGCTGGAGCAGAGAAAGTTAGCACTCAAACACCTGCTCTCAGCAAGTGTTTTGAAGTTGTACTTAATGCAGGAATGAGAAGAATATAAAGGCCTTTTGGAAGATTGTGCAGCAAAGAAGAGAAAAGCAGGATTGAAGATTGTAGAAGATGTCTCTTCTAAAATACCAAACCTGCCGTTTAGCAATATTAAAGCTCAAATTCAGGAGATTCCAGTGTTTTCTAAGAAAAGTAATAACAGACACACAGGCCCTACTTTCTACACCAGAACTGCAGTTTGTTTCAACTTCCCAAGCAGTGCTGCTTGAGCAACATCTTAGAATTGAATCACTTGGGGTTTTTTTTCCCCTCCTCTCAATACCAATAAATGCAATTCTGGCCCCGGGCTGTGGTATTCCCACAGCTCCCAGCTCTGGAGCAAAGCTCCATCGCTTTAGTGTCTCCTTGTAGGAATTCAGACAACTTCCCACTGAAATATGTGGGAAGCCAAAAGGCCCCAAGGTTTTCCCTGTCTGGGAAGACCTGCTGTGGTCTTTTATTACCTCCTGTTAGCACTGGGCCATCTCCTGACTACGCACAGGCAAGGGCTGGGGGAGAGGGCACAACCACAGCAGAGGGTTAGAATGGCTTCAGGAACCGAGCACGGCGCAGCCTCGCCTTGCTTTTAGTGACACCACAGGCATACAAAAGGACTGGAAAGAGTACAAAATGGACAGGGCTTTACATTAAAATCAAGTCTGAGGCTAGGCACTTCGAAACTCGGGGTTCAACAAAGCCACTGTGCCTTGCAGCGCTCCACCAATTTTCCAGTTTTGGAAGCAACGTTTTCAATCTTTTTGTTGTTTTTTTTTCCTCTTCCGTAGGCACCAATTATGAAGTACACTTTTAATACTATCAAACTTCTTGTAATTAAGTGGCTAAAAAAGGCCCCTTAACAGTTCAATAGCAAACAAAGGTTTATGTGTTTTTAGAGATTAAGGTGTATGCTAAGCTACTTCCTAGGTCGTTATTAGCAGGATGATCTGGTTCAATTTCCCGTGCCTCCAATGTAGAGCCCTGTGAAACACGTGCTTGCATATGGAATGCAATATCTTCTGTGTACTTCAAACAATGAACAGAGCTCTGAAATGCTACCTAGTTATTAGGTTAATACTGAAAGCTGAGAAGAACTCTCTGTGACCCACAATGCTAGACCATAGTCACATCAATTCTACACACACATGTTGTGTGGCCACAGGGAGATCTCAAGCAGGTTCTTTCCAAAGTGTTACACTTGCAAAGAGCAACATGAAACCACAAAGATCCTTTCAGGATGTAATTTCTGAACGTGGAACTGTCTACCAGGTAGGATCCCAATTCTTAACATTTTATGTTTTATATCAGATGGGGTAACTATTGCATATTTTTAATATAAATGTGCAAGTTTCTTCTGGTTATCCCTCTGAAGAGAGGGCAGCAGAGTGTAAATAATGTACCCTACCGAGTGTTTTTCTAGCTTTTATAGCCTAGAAAAGCTTCAGGACTTTGGTCAGTGGTGATACAACAGCAAGTTTTCAACATCTGCCCCAACAGGCAAATTGTATTGATTCCAGTTTCCAAATACTCTGCATTTCCAAGACACACCTCGAACTTTACCCTTTGCTTTTCACCACTGTGTAAGCCACAATAACAAGGAAGGTTTTCCTGTTTGCTCCTGCCTGTGAAAGCATTTACCGAAGTATGCTGCAACCCTGGAGAAAGGATCACATTTGTGCTATACAAACTACAGTGAGGAACACCAGATATGCTCGATCAGGTGCACTCTTAACACTTACCATAAACAGCAAAACCCAGACATGTTAATTGTGGAAAAAGCTAATTCCTTTCCACTATTAACTTGTTAATAGCATCCCCATCCTTATGCATTAGTTACAGTTAAGAACACCATAATACAATCTGTATTACCTGGTTCACCAACATACTAGTACAAGTCAACTCACCGCGACATTAGATAGTGGGGATTTCCGCTGACACTGACAGCATAAAAGAAGATGCAGAATATGGGTTTTCTACACACCTGCCCTAGTCACAATAGATTTTATATTTCTCGCTACAAAACACCTGGTTGTTGAGGACAGACCCTTCAGCCCTGTCTGCGCAGGACCGAATGTGACTTACGCTGGGGTTACTGCCCTTGGCCTTGGAGGCAGACTTAGTGCGCACCCTTTTGGCCTGCTCGTGGTCCAGCTCCAGGTGTTCCAGGCGCTGGGTCAAGGCCAGCTTCTGCTGGATGGCCATCCGAAGCAGGGAGTTCAGAGTCTTCTTCTCATCCTCTGCTGCTGCAAGCTGCCTCTGCATCTCATCCAGCTGGGTGACGTACTCGTCACATCTGCAAGGAAATACAGCCATCTTTAGTGACCCTGGTTCCACTACAAACCACGGACCCCTCGAGTCTGGCCTATGCCAGCACTGAAATAGGAACGTCATTAAAGCAGTAGGAACCCACCTTTTGACTGGGGTTATAAAGCCCCACACTGAGCCTTTCAGGATGGCCTGTAGTTAAGAGCCTCCCTGGAGGATGGGAGCACGGAGCCTGATGGTCAGGGAGATGTCCTCTCACAGCAGTACAGCCCACACAGCCCTGTCCTTTTGTCTCTGCTTACAGAGAGCACAGTGGTTCTAACCCCAGGCAGCAGAGGAGTGCTGTGACATGGCCAGGGCCCAAATGGCCATTGACACCACCTGAGGGGCACCTGAATTTGGTCATTCCCTGCTAACTTGACACCAAGCCCAAATAACAAATCTCCAGTGGTGACTGGACAGCATGGTTAAAAACAAGCATCTTTGAGGATTCTAGTTTAACCTGCTCTGATTCCTGATGTAAAATCTCTGTAAGTAGTGGATGTGGTCTTTATATAATTGTTTTCACCATCAAAATCAATTTTAAATCAATTTTAAACCAAAGGAAATGAGTGTTCCTGGGAAGGCTGTGGTAAAGGTGCACAAGTGTCCCAAGCTGTTCTATCTACAGCCGTTGTCCCTGAGCCTGGAAGCTGCTTAACTTGCACCATGAACAACTTAAAAAATTAACATCTCTACATGTAGATGCATATTTACTGCACAGAGACAGTTATGCATATGCGTACAGAAATAAATATTCATAAGTACCAGCTGGAACTCACAATGGCCCCATCTGTAAAATACAACTTCTTCATAAAAACAATAATATCAGCAGAGAAGTTCCTTTTAACACTGAAATGGAAAAGCCCCTGACTTTAAGAGATATTTATCATCATTAAGTAATATAATGGAGACTGGAAAAAACTCTACCACAAAACAAAACTGCATTGATATGCAGATTCATCAGCTGTGCTCTTTCTATCAAAGCCTCAAACTCTGCTTCCCCTGACCTTAAATAGCAGGATTAGCCCTATATTCCTAATTATGTTTGCTGGGGAAGAGAAAAAGGAAAAAGAAAACCCCCCACATTTTATTTTTGCATACACATGGAGATTGAACAGTAGCCTAGAAACGTGCATATAAAACTGCATGAACTGTAAGTGTGCTGCAGCTTTAGAGCTTTTGGTGAGGCTGGGGCTCCCACATGAGCAGGAATCTGTCCCCTCACACCTCTGGGCATCCTGCTCTGGAGCTCCTCACAGCCTCTCCCAGGGGAAAAGCACTCTGTGAGGGGTTTTTCTTTTTAAGAAAACAAACCCAGGACCCCCAAATTTGCTGGAAGCCCAACAACTGCTCTTATCACAGCCAGAGGGCCCTGCCAGGGCACAGCCAACCCCGCCATCCCAGGGAGCAGATCTTGTCCCATTTACCCATGTAAGCACTGAAAACACAGACTGGAATAGCCCTGGGAAGTCTGAAAACACCAAAACAACCTTGAGGGTACAAGAGTGCCCCCTCTGAGGGGAGGTGGCAGCAGCTGCAGGAGGAGGCCATGGGCACAGAGCATCCCTCTGCCCCGTGCCCTGCTGCTCCAGGGCACTGCAGGGGCTTCCTTCCCTTGGGGGGCAGTAAGGCACAGGCTAAAGATTCCTGGGACCTTTGAGGGCTGTCACGTGAAACCCTCCAGCTTTCAAAGACATTTGAGCTGAAAAACCAAGTGTGGTTGTATCACAAGTGACCATTTCTGCCCACACCTCAACCTGATTCCTTCCAGGCTCTGCTGCTGCAAAGCAGGAGGATGTCCAGACAGGGTTACCAATTCCTTGAGGAACAGAATGAGATTGCGTCAGGAAAATGTGACACAGTCCTAGAGTGACCTGTCCCTGTTCCCCTTATTTCATGCTCAGTAAGCAAGGTGAATTTATCAGGAGGTTTTTTGTCCCCTTTTCCACCTTCTTTCTTGGGAATCAAAACGCATTCATGTTTTTTGTCCAGGCCAGGAAGTTACTGATGCTCCAAAACTTCCAGCTCAGTGAAGCGGCGCCAGCATTGCTGCTGTCCATGGATTTGATGTGCACCAGAGAAGTGCTAATCCAAGCTGGCCACAGGGAGAGGGGCAGATCTCCTGCCCCCACCCCATTCGGAACAAAGAGATGCTGAAGAGGAAACAAAACCATTGCAGCAAAGCAGAGCAGGGACTTCCCACGTGGTGTTCTGATATCGCCCCTCCCTCTTGATGAAGCACAGCCAGTTGTGCCAAAGCCCGTGGTGACACAGAGAGATGCCTGGCAGAGTCTGGAAGGCAGGAAAGTCTTTCCCATGTGAGCCAAGCTATAATTAAAGCCAGGATTTTGACTCCAAAAGATTATTGTGGCAAGTCATTATCTCATCAAGCTTCCCGTTAGCACAAAGACTTACAACATCAAATGACTGTCCCTAGAAATTACAAGGTATTCACTATTTCAAATACCTAAATTAGCTTCCCCCCCTCCCCCTTTGTTTTCCACGGAATTCTATTCAGGGAGCTTTTCCTTCCTCTCCAGCACAAGGGATTTGTTATCAGTAGCACCTGCAGCTTTTCACTGTACCTGAGCCACTCGTCACCCACACAGGAGGGGATGGGGACGGGGACAGGCAGGAATGTGTTACCTGCTCTGCCCACACACAGTCCTGGATATCCAAGCAGGTCAGAATAAAACATGCCTTTGCTTTAAAAGCACCTTTGAAAGAAAATAATTAAGCCTTCAGTGCTTTTAGGAAGAATATGAAATTAGCATAAGCCTGTTGTATTTTCACACATTCACAGCTTTAAGTGAATAGTGAACACCAGGCTTTGATGTTGCCCATTTTCTTATTACTAGCAATTAACAACTACGAAAACCCAAAGAAGCATAAGGAAACTTCAACTAGATTTTTAAAAACACCACCAGCTAAACTAAATATCTACAGGGGGAAAATAAATATCCTGAGTGTTAAATATAATAATGAGAAATAAAAACTAAATACTCTAAAACACTCTCTGAAGCCAAATTATTGAAAAGCCTTAACAGTGGCTTGTGCCATTTTCCAGAGATGGATATCACTGCTTCCCACAAACACCAGATGTGCCTTAGTTCTATACACCAGTTTAAAATGGACTAGTTTTAATACCATTTGTAGTTAAATTCACCAGTGAATCAGGCTCTGTTCCAGAAAACAAAAGAAAATGTGATGTAACCAAATGCACCTGGACATAATTATACTTTTCCCTCCCCTCTGCAATCAATGAGAACCACGTGACAACTTCCACGGAAGCAAGACACATGTGACTGAAGAGAGAAGCACCAACTACTCCCACCTCCAGAGATTAGACTGTCAACCCCCATAAGAAATTCCACCATGGAGGATTAAAATTACCATTTTTCAGCTTTATTAAAGACTGGGAAATGTATTAGCAGAGACACAGCTAAAACGAGATGTAAATGAGCACTGACTGCGTTTGGCTGTAGATCAGCCACCCGCTGGTTCTAACTCTTTATGTTACTTATTAATATTAAAGACTGATTTTTAACACCTTCCCCCCACCCCAACCCCTGGTGGAAACCAGCTCATCTGCAGAGAACGTGGTAGTTTGTGTTCCAACAGGAACACAGGGAAGGAGGTGATGGCAGCAATAAAGCCACCGAAGCTCCTTTCACGAGGTCTCCTGTGCTCTGCCCTGTGTGGTGTAGCAGAGATGGGCTCCTCAGCACCCAGGGAAGAGGAGGAGGCAGCCTGTACATCACTGGGATGTTCAGATAGAACAACTGAGGGTTGTTTCTAGGAACTGACTGCAGAAGACAGGCATGTCTTCAGAAACCAGCTCACTGTGTGATCTCACACAATCTGCCTGAGCTGGGCTCCTCTGGAGGAACTCACACCCGACAGAGTTTTACACATCCATAACACCAAACAGATCTTGGCTTTAAAAAGCTGTGAAGCAGAAGTGTCAGAGAGCCTAACCTCGTGTGCAGGTGAGTTTGCCACGTGCACTGCTCCAGGTGCAGCCCCGCCTGAACTCACAGAGCCAAGAGCACAAGGAAGCCAGGCCCTCTGCTAGGTCAGGATCTTTGACACATCCTTAGGAAGTACACTAAGTCCGTCCCTTCCCTGGGTTTGCAGATCCAAATGCCAGTAACTTGTTCTTCAAGAAATCCTGAACAACACCACGAAGCACCTGAAGTTCCTGAAGAAGGCAGAAGGAAGAACCCCCTGTGTGTGAATCCACACAGGCAGGTGGCCAGGACAACCACAAAACCATGGCTCACAGGCAAAGAGCAGATTTATTCCATTCCCTTGTTAACCAGAGGATCCCAAAGCTACACCTGGGCACAGACACCCCAGTGGGAATGCAGCACCATGAGGCTCAGCCCATCCCAGGGCTGCTGGGGCTGCTCTTTGCACCCCTTTGCCAAGGGCCTTGTTCACCACCACGCTGGGACCTCCTTGTGCTATTTGTGCCCTCTGAGCTTTGAACTCCCCCCAAAAGGGAGCCAAAATGTGTCTGTGAGAGCACCTCCAAGTCTCTGCAGTCACCAGTGTTATCTCCACACAGAAATCCTGTTCTCAGAACAGAGAATAAACAGCAGCAGGCACAATATATGGTTTCCCACACTTACACCCTCCAGGCCCTGCTGTTCCCAGATGCAAATTCACTTGAGCAAATCTACCCCCAATCTTCTGCTTTAAACCTTTTCCCTTCAACACCCCACATTTAGACAGTTTACAATTACAGAAAAGCAACTTCAAGGGAATATGTATGGAAACCTCAGCCAATTGCTAATTTGTAATTACTTCCTCAATACCTTGCACTGAAAACTCACCGGAGTTGTATTATTTGAAAGGAATGAAACCAGTGGCCTTTATTTACCCAATGTGCTGTGATTTTCACTATGAATGGAGAATGGTTTATATCCAGCTGTAGTTTTCTAGAATCTTCATCCTCAGCCACGTGTAAGCAATGTCTGTCAGTAAAAGCTAACAAAGAAAGTAAACAGACCACAAATGTCTCCTGCAGTTTGAAGCATATGGGAAGAATTATCTTCTGCACTGAGAAAAGCATCCAGCCCCTCAGTGCTGGGCACTGCAGCTCTTCTCAATTTCCACCAATAAAACCTCCCAAGGAGACATGATAAACAAAGTCCCTCCTCCTGGAATTCAAAAGGAAACACCTTCCTTTTTTATATTTAAAGGTTAAAAGTAATAGTCCTATGCCCCTAGATTAGAAGTGTAAAGCTGTCACAGTGGCAGAATATTTGTGCCAGTTCTTCCCTGAAGGAGTGGCAGGGCTGGAGGGAGGATCTAGTCCCAAACTCTTCAGCTCTCTGCACCCCACCCAAACTGTGCATTTTTACAGCCTCCAAGCACTGACACTTCCTAGGAACTGCCAAACAAACCCAGGACTTGCCAATCTAAAACCCCAGGGAGATGAGTAACTGCTGCAGGGATCTCCCAGATCTTAAAGTAACTCCCTTTCCACTTTGGTTAAACCCAAAAGGGCAGACAGGCTGCCCACCAAGAGCTGGCCCAGGCCAGAGCTTTTCTGTCTCCAGGCATCATTCATCACTTCTCAATGCAGCACCAGGAACAGGAGGCAAAGGCTGTTACTCCTGTCTGGGAATCCCATCCTGGAAATTTTCAAAGTCACATTTTCTGTGTCTGGTTCCTCTGACCATTGATCCTAGGGGATATTTTTAGAAAAGCTGAATTCTTTACCATGTGGAGTGCAGTGCAAAGACCCTTTAGCTGGAACTCTCAGTCCTGGGAGGACTGCACTGCTCTCCACAGGAATTTAAACTCCTCTATATTCAGCAGGCTTTGATGTCCACGGACACAAGAGTATTTTCCCAAATGCTTTGAATCCTTGGAAAACTGACAAGAGTGTGATTCAGAGCTGATGGATGTACTCATTTGAAACACCTTTTCTCCAGCAGAGAAGCACAGCTAGCTGCTGCTTTGGTATGTGTAAGCATGATTTGGTTTCTCTATCAAAAGTACTATCTTGTCATTTTAATCTCTTGTTACACGCTCACAGGTTTCCCAGTATGTTCTCACACACTTGTCCCCTTGCTGACTTGCTACAGTTTGTCTCTCCCTTTATTTACAGTTTATGAAACACTGGAACATAGGGATAGCCATTCATTACATCTGGGCACACTTGTTTTCTGCTTTCCAAAGCCTTCTGCTCTGCTGCAAGGCTTTCATTTTATTCTAGAATAAAATAAAATTCTTTCTTTCTTTTAGGAGAAATGTCTGTTTCTCTTACTTCCATTGCTTATTCTCTGGAAAAGAACCAGAGACTACATTAACAGCAAAGCTGAGAAGCCTGTGCCTTTTACCAAAGGAGTTGTATCCTAAGTCACTTCTCAGAGCCAGCCTAAGTCACTTCTCAGAGCCAGCCTAAGTCTGTCAGGGTTTATTAGGACAAATTCGTATGAACAGAATTGTGTGGTTTTGTTGCCTGACCCTCAACAAACACTGTGTATGGTTTCTGCCATTTTCTACACTTAGTAGCATTTTTGAAGGATGCTTACTCAAATTCTAGGAAATTAAACTCAAAGAAAACACTAGCTTAACAAACTGAAATAACTTTTGCTTTCGAAAATGCGACTTTGTGTAAACTGCCTCCTTTGCTTAATCCATGACAAGTTATCCCAGTGCATTCTTTCCCTGGCTGTGAAGGGATGGCCATGCTGAACTCCTGCCCTGCATCTAATGATCCTCCCAGGACTTGAGCCTCAATTGCTGGTGGATGAACCTGTGGAGAGCACTCTGGAAACTGCAGCTTCAGAGGTGTTCTCCTTCCTCACTGGTAGGTTAGCCAAAGCCAACCTCAAGCTGAAATTCCAAGTCAGGTTTTTCTCATCTGTTTTGCCGCAGGATTTTTCCCCCTGTAACCCATTTTAAGAAACCTGAGCTCTGATTTGCTTGCAAGGTTGAATAACAAATTGCTTACAGGCAACCCAGAAACATATCTTGACTTGCAAGACACAGAAATCATGCTTCACTCCTACCCCAAATCATTAGAAGATTGGGTATATTCGCTTCAAGTTCCCCCAAAGCACTTGGGAGCAGCTCTTTGTCTAGCAAAGAAAGGAAACAGTCTTTCTTCTGACAATATTTCAGAGGAGGATGAATTAATTTATGTCACATCTGCCATTAAACCTCCTGCTCACACTTAAGTAGGGATTTATATTCTCCTGTGTTAAAAAAAAAAAATCTTCCAATTTTCTTAGCCTACTAAATGGCAGTTTTTTAAAAAAATTAATAATGCAAAGCCTACCACCAAATACGTTTTGCAAGTCAAATATTTTTGCCATGGCAAACAAGCACCAGCTCCTGGCTCTCTGCTCCCTACATCCCTCTGAAGTGACCTGAAGAATACCCTCAAACCCTGACCTGGACCCTGTTCCCACTCTGCTTTATCCCTGCTTGCTGCTGGTGGTCACATTAGACATTGCAGGGCACAGCTCACTGTAAACTCAATACACAGCACCTTGAAATACTCAGCACCTCTTGGTTCAGCCACACAAAGACCCCAGTGCAGTGACTTCCCTGCAAATATGTGTTCTTTGTACATTCCTCATACCTTGACTGACTCCTTTGTACCAGCACCCCCTCAGTGCTGGGAGATCTTAATCTGTGGTGCGCAAGCCTTCCCTTGTCTGCAGCTGAGCTCTCACTGTATTTTCATTACTCATTAAAAATACCTGGTAGTATTGTCAAATTAGTGGGGTTAACCTACTTTAGAAAGGAAATTAGGTCAGTTATTATATTCATGCCCAGACTCCAACTCTCATGTGTTGTTACAGCTCTCTTGCATCCTCCAAAATGGGTGTTTTCCTGGGGAAAATACACATGGTGTGTGCAGCACTCTGCTTCATGCCACACTTGAACACAACACTGAAGCAAACAGGGAGGGGTAAAGGCTCCATCTCTCCTTATCAAGCTCTGCTGCTCCAAACCTCTTGGCTATTACGAGGTGCTCCATCAGCAGGCTGTGACAGTGAAGGCAAATTAGGCTGTGACATTCTTCTGATATTTGAAACACACCTCAAAATCAAGACTCCAAAGCAGTTTTTGAGCTCAGCTCCACCACAGCTCTAGGAACACCCCTTGCAAACCTACCTGAAGCAGAGGAGACTTAAAAGAGACAGCCACTGACAGGAATGCACTTGGCCAACCACTAATGCTCCCTGACCAGGACCAGGAGGGGAGGGGGTGACAACACCCTACCTGCAGTCCTGACAGCCACTGTGGCATCTGGCAGAAAGAAGCAAATCTTCATGCCCTGTTCAGGTGTCACCCTCTCAGGCCAGAGGCAGACCCCAAGGCCCAGCCGCTCATGTGCCATGCAAGGCTCAGCAATGCTCACAGGACAAAAGACTCAGCAGGCCACATCTCCTCACTCCATTCTCAGCTTTCTGAGTCCCCCTTTGCTCCTGGCTCATTTGGTTTGGTATGGTTACCAAGCAAGTAATACATTGTTCTTTGTTCTGCTGTGCATCCCCAAAGAGAGCTCACTACCCCTCTGTTCACCCATGACTACCTTTGAGAGCATCAGGACACAGCTCCTGAGTCTGCTGCTTTCAGAAACACTTTCATTCTGCCTCCTCCTTGCTGCCTTCCCAGTAAAAGATTGACTTCTAGGACAACACACCAAGAGAAAGGCAGAGAG
The DNA here is from genome assembly GCA_035583185.1 of Anabacerthia variegaticeps. Lineage (NCBI taxonomy): Eukaryota > Metazoa > Chordata > Aves > Passeriformes > Furnariidae > Anabacerthia > Anabacerthia variegaticeps. The sequence goes on from JAWWEW010000023.1 coordinate 20,923,261, forward strand.
AGAATTACCCCTCTGGCACTTCTCTGACAGTTCTTCCTCTCCAAACCAGTTCACATCCCTGTGCCCTCCTGAGGCAGGAGTGGTGCAAACAGACTCACTTAGGGGGAATTTAGCCAGCTGGCTATGTGCATCTAGGAAAAATAACTGTATGCTTCTTCTCTTTCCTCCCAGCTTCAAGCTGATCTACAACTAACAGAGAGATTGCAATTTCTGCATATTAATTACACTACAAAAAAGGGGAGAGAGAGAGAGAGAGGAAAGAAAGTA
>JAWWEW010000023.1:20923627-20956806 GCA_035583185.1 Anabacerthia variegaticeps
CTACAAAAAAGGGGAGAGAGAGAGAGAGGAAAGAAAGTAGGACAAATGCAGACTGTACAGGCCATTCCATTCCCTGGCAGAATGAGCTGCCAGTTGAACCTTTAGCATTCCTTGGTATCCATTTCACTTTCCATGCTTACTGCATGCACAGATACTGCTGAGAGAGGCAGAATCACCAGGAAGCCAAGGATTACTCAAGGAACATGAGAGCTCCTGTAGAAGCACTCCCAAAAATGACTGTACAGAGGAGTCTCAGGAATCCTCATCTGCACCCTCATGGTTCCATACCATGGTGCTCCTTAGCAGGTGGCAGAGAAAACCTTCTCTGGCTTTTTGTTTTGTTTGGTTTTTTCCAAGTGTCCAGAGACGTAAGCAGCACAGAGCACACCCCTCTGGGTTAGCTCAAAAGCAGGCGTCTGGGTTACATTAAACAGCATACTAAAGCAATGCCTGGAGTGCACTTAGGGATGTGTGGCAAATCAACACTGCCAGGGGTATCCCTATAAATCCCACTGAGCTGACACTGACCACTTTCAGGTACAGGATTCGCTTTTCCTGTTTCCCAGGACCATCTTTGCACAGGAGCAAACCGAGAGCTCCCGAGGTGCGAAGCAGACGTAGAATGTGGAACATGGTGTTGCCCCAACACTCCCCCAAAGAACTGGGCATGCTAGAAGAATGTTTGCTAGCAGCAGCTAGCACCGTGCACAGCAAAACAGCATTTATCACTGTCCTGACACGTGCTGTGACATGTTATGGGCTGTGTAATGTGCCACCACACGGCACACGCAGCACAACGCAGGGATCAAGCCCAGCAGAAAGAGATCTGAGAAGGAAGGTCCTGCTTGACCAACCTGACCTCCTGCCACGACAAAGTGACCCACTTAGCAGATGAGGGAAAGGCTGTGGATGTGTCTATAGGTACTGTCTCCCACTGCATCCTCCCAGAAAAACTGGCTTGGATGGGTGGACTCTTCAATGGGTAAAAAACTGGCTGATGGAGAGGCCCAGAGAGCTGTGGTGAATGGAGGTCAATCCAGCTGGGGTTGGTCACTAGGGCTGCTCCCCAGGGCTCACTCTTGGGGCTGGTCCTGTTTAACATCTTTACTGATGATCTGGACGTGGGGATTGAGGGCACCCCCAGTAAATTTGCAGATGGCACTGAGTTGGGTGGGAGTGTTGGTCTGCTGGAGGGCAGGAAGGATCTGCAGAGGGATCTGGACAGGCTGCATCGATGGGCCAAGCACAAGTGCATGAGTTTCAACAAGGCCAAGCGCCAGGTCCTGCACTGGGGTCACAACAACCCCCTGCAGTGCTCCAGGCTGGGGGCAGCAGTTACAGTGGTGGTGCTGTGTGCATGGTTGGACTTTAGGATCTTAAAGGTTTCTTCCAACCTTCATGATTCCACGTGTTGGGAGGGGTTTATGTCTGTTAAAACCACAAAGCTCAACTCAGAAGCAGAAGTGAGAAGACATAAGCACCCAAATCAGCTCACACAGGTCACTGAACTGACAGACACCAAGTGCAGGATGGACAACCTCAGAACAATAAAGACCTTCGCAACATCTTTACTTTTCTCTAGAGCATTAAGGCCAAGCAGAGTCCCATCTTCAGTGTGTAATATATGCTTGTTTTGCACTGTTAAACGGCACTCCTCGGGACTAATGGCTTCCAGAACCAGTGATAACCTCCCACCCAACAGCTTGATGTTCTGCAGCACCACAACACATCCCTGCATGTTCCCCACCAACAGGAGACACCACAGACACACATACTGCGAGCAACAATCCCAGGCACAGACACCCCCCCCCTCTACTCTCTGCAGGGCTGGGGGGAAGGATGTTCAAGGCATGGCATTTTGCAGAGCTCTTACGTTCTTTACCTTGTGGCAAACATTGCTCTCAGGGAAGAGAAGGTGGCAGCATCTTCTTTCAAAGCCTTCAGCTCGTTTCGCAGCTTCATCATGGTCTCTGTAACCATCGCTTTCTCATTCTCATACTTGCTTTTTAGGTTGGCAAGGGCTACCTCTGCAGTCTGTTGGTTACCAGGAAGAATGGAAATGTAACGTTTAATGAAACTCTTCACCAAATGGCTGGCTAAAGAGATTTCTAATCGCTATTCACATCGTGAAGCATTTACTTTGTACCGGAATGTTAAACTTGTGGTCAACTTTTCTTGTACAGATAAAATAAAATTTCATTTGTGAACACTGGGAACAGGCATAGGAGTCTTCTATTCCCATTAACTCCCATTAACATGCGGTGACACCTCTCTCCAGCTACGGGAAGAAATTAAACTTTATATACTTCAACACAAAGGAATGAAACAGCCTATTTAGTATCTTGATATTTAAATGCACTTGTCAATCACTTGCACGGTTCTCTAATCTTTACAGCATTTTGCCTATCTTACATTTTTTAAGCTAGGCAAATTTTAATGTCTCACATTATTAAAACGTGCAAAAGCAAACTTAATGTACCCATTTCATGCTTGCACAACACTATACCTTTTTTTTCCCAAGACAACTTCAATCTGCAGTACTTTAACTGTAGAGAGGATGACAAGGCATGTCCCATGGTGTTTTAATGGCAGTCATGAGCATCTGCTACACTGCTCATGTGTATTGAATGTCACAGACCAGTCCCTACAGACTCATTTTATCTTTCACCCGTTATTTTGACCCTGTTCTTATACTGCATCCTCATCTTGGAAGGCTCTCTTTCATTTTGCAGTTCTAGAGAGAAGAGTACTCAAGTTTCAGAACTCTTCATGGGTAACTACTAGAATTCTTGGAAGTGAAAAGTAAGATTTACCTCTTCATTGTAGATGTCTTACATGAAATATAAGCTGGTCTAATTCACACAGACAACAGACTGAAGCTACTTTAGCCTTAATAAAGTCTCATGAGTATGTGACAAACTGAGGTGAGTTCCAGCTTCCCAGAGCTGGGTGCCTCTAACAGAACAACCTGTTTCAGCCTAGACTAGACAAACCTCAGCAACCAAAGGCCCATGGAGCTGAGGAAATGGCAGTGTCACCTCAGCGACACATTGTCTTGTGTTTGTGGCCTCATTCCCTGGCATTGTGATCTCCACACCTGTCACACCCGGTTACCTGTTTGTTGGCCTTCAGCACAGTTCGCAGAGTCGCGATCTGCTCCCTCTTGGTGCTCAGCAGGGACTTCAGCTTCAGGATCTCCTCCATGAGGGCTTCCTTGTCTTTGTCCACCACGGGCCCGAGTTCTTGAGTGGCAACACGCTGCCTGGACAGCTCGGTTGTCCTGTCCACAGCAGCCTGCAGGTGCTTGATCTGATCCCGAATTATGGCGATCAAGTTGTAAATGTTCATCGGCTCCTTGCGAGGATCTGACACGGGGGATGGCAGAGACGACACCGGGGACGGGCTGCTGTCTCCACTTCCATTCTCTGCCTTTCCCAGCTCAATGGTTAACAGCCCTTTAGAAAGAAGAATGGGAGACCTCCTTCCCTTGGCCTCTGGGCTGCTGCGTCCACCTTTGCCTTCCTTGTAGTAGTCCAGCATCACTCTGTTTGGAGTTTCATTGTTGCACATGCAGACGTGGTGGTATAAATTGGCCAGCTCTTCACTGAAGGTGACTAGTTCATCCTGGGCCACGCTGAGGCTGCCTTGTGTTTCTCCAGCAACATCACTGACCTTCTTCAGCTCCTTCTCCAGCCTGGCCACCTGCTCTCTATCGTGCCTACTGGACTTTTCCAGTAGGGTGATCTTCTCGGTGAGAGCTTGGCTCTCAGTCTCATACCTATTCTTCTCTTCCTCATATTTAGACTCACATTCTTCGTATTTGGCCTTCAAATTTTTGAGCTCTTCTTTTAGGTCAGTAGTTTCTGCCACGGCCACTTTGTACTTGCACTCCAGGATCTCTGGCCCATTGATGTCAACTTCATAATAGTCTCCATCCTCGTGGCTGTCTCGGTCCTTCTCGTTGTCAAGGGCAGACTGGCGCTCCTTGCTGGCCTGGAGCTTCTTCATGGCGTTCAGGTTTTCAGTGAGCCTGCCAACCTTCTCGTGCTGCTCTGAGAGGGCCCCCCGGGTGTTTTCCAGCTGCTTCTGAGATTCCTGTAGCGTTGTCAACAAGTTCACCTTTTCTCTTTCCATCTGAAATGCAGGAACAGAGACATTTAGGGAAATGGAACCATATCACTTCAATAGTTTTATTCTAAGAGACAGCAACTTAGCCAAGGGTCCATATGGTTACAGAAACCCAATCACTCACACACTGTGGAGAAGGCCAGATAATGTATTCTAAAATTATCTCAAGTACAGTGTTCACTGCCAATTCTTCTCATTTCCTTTTCAAAATGCATATTTTAACACGTTTATTCCCTAGCTGATGGTCTCCCTGTAAAACCATCCTTTCAGCAGAAGACAAGCTAAAGTTGATTATTAACAAAGAAATATTAGAAAACATGCAGCTAGTCTATGGTGAAAGCTTGGAACTTCGTGAAAGATTCAGAAATACCAAGACCACAAACCTTTAATATCCTCAAATTCTAGATCAATCAAAGCCTCTACAAATACACTATGAACTGCATGGTGGCAACGTGAGAGACTGAAAGGACCAAAATTACACCCCAACCAAGCTCTGGGAGCTACCTGGGAGCACACAATTCCTTAGGAAACCCATTTACCTGCACGAGCTGCTGTTTGAGCTTCTGGATTTCGGAAATGTTTAACTCACTGAGAAGATCCGAAACCAGGCTCGGGGCTGGAGGGAAGCTCTCGTTCTTCTTGGGTGTCGAGGTGCTGTTCTTGCCATTGCTGAGCTTGCTGAGGCAGTTCTGGTCGAAGCCGTTCATGATTTCATCGTTGTTGGGCTCTGTGGCTTCATCGCTGAACTTCAGCCCGTCCAAGGAGATGTTGAGGTGGCTGTTGTACATGGAGTCATTGATGTTCATGTAGTGAGACAGCTCCTTCCGCAGGTTATTCTTCTGCTCCCGCTCCGTCTTCAGCGTCTCCAAGGCCTCCTCAAGCTGCCGCTCGGAGATCTCCTTCAGGCGGATGGCATCTTCCAGCTGGCTGTTGAGAAACTCAGTCTCCTCCTCCAGCCTCTTGATTTCATGTTTCAGGCCTTCAAACTCCACCTGGAGATGCACAAACGGAGGGGGAAAACCTCGGATAAAAACATCTGCCTGCGAGGCATTTTGCTTTTGAATGTTTGGTTTCAATTAAATACGGGAGGAATGGAACCCTTTTCTCCTGTCTGGAGTCTAGTTTGGCACTAGGACTGTAAACAGGGCTGATGGAATTTTAAAATGACTAAAATTACTAAGCAAGCTGTCAAATGAGCTGATCTATTCCAGCTTAACTAGAACAGGTGGGAGATACAGTGGGTGATACAGAGGCATCCCAAAACAGGCTTTCCTAGCACAGCATGCAAACAGTTTCTCTGTTTAATTAACAAACTCTCTGGCTGACTTTCCCACCAAGTCAAGCTCCACATTTCCAAATCCCAGCCTGGCAAAGCTGTGCTTCTGACACTGTGCTGCACTGCCATCAGAACACACCCCTGGCTTAAAACTGCAATCAGGCTCCGCTTTTGTACACTCAAAATGCAGTGTTGCATCATTTCAGCACATCTTGAGAAGGGTACAGTTCAGACTTTGCACTTCAGACTCACACTGGGTGAGTTTGGTGGCATGCTGTATGTATGTCTGCACCAGTAAAACTGCATTTTTAAAAATCTCTCTTGCACTGAAATGATGAACACCAACGATTAATGTCAAATTTAGAATCACTTGGGGGAAGCAGGAAGGAAGTATGCTTAAAGAACATTTTTTGCTTACCCTGAAAGGAAGGAAATCATACCACATGATAGATGACACTACTTATGTTTGCCAATTGCTAAATGAATTTTAGATGCCAACACAGAGCAGTCTGGGAGTGCTGTACCACACCCAACTTACAAACCAGGAATCAAGCACGTTATGTTAATTCACTGATGCAAGTTAAGCCTGGGAAAACTCGATGGCTGCTTCCAGTTATGTCAGTAGGATAATTAAAAGTTCATCAAATAAAGTCCTTCAAGGCAGAAAATGAAATACTCCATTGCCATGAAAAGAATGAGCTCTTGATTCTGTATACAGCCACTGAGATAAAACAGGTCAGATTGTAGTTTATTTTCAAAGTTTCCAGAATACAAACACAGCAGTCAATAACTATTAACAACTACCACGGTAGCATCTGAGGTTAACTTTGGCTCAGCCAAGAATGGCATCATATCTGAGTATGAATATTGTTATTTTAGAAGTGAACATGGAACTGGGAACTTTCACTTGCTGCTCTAAATATGGTGAGTGAGACAAAGAAGGTAAAAACCCAAAGTAACCAACTACATGGCTTGGATTTCAGCAGCTGCCTCTCTCCCAGCCTGCACCCAGAGCACAACAGCCCCTTTTGTCCCCACTGTGGGATGTCAGGGCACCCAAAACTGCATAATTAGACCAAATAGATGCACAAGAGAACAGGTCCACCCTGGGATCCCCTTTTGGGCAGTGAGGCCCAAAGCAATAAACACTGACACAGAGTTTCACCTGGAGATAGATAAATAAAACGCATTCAAACCCCCAGATGTCTGACTCGGCAGGGCAGTTTTCATGCAGAACACAAGGATTCTGCAGCAGCTCCTAAAGAGCTTTTGCTGTGTGCTGCCTATAACAGATGGTATTAACACTGCTGGTTTCTCACCAGCTTTTAGTTTGGGGATATTTTCATGGAATTGTAGAATCACAGAATGGTTTGGGCTGGGAGGGACCTTAAAACTCATCTTGTTACATCTCCATCTTTACAGCCCAGGTTGCTTCAAGCTCTGTCCAAACCGGCCTTGGACACTTCCAGGGATGGGGCAGCCACAGTTTCTCCGGGCAAACCTGTGCCAGGGCCTGCCCACCCTCACAGGGAAGAATTTCTCCTTAATATCTGTGCAATTAAAAGTGACTTTTCAGACAGGTGTGACAGTGCAGAGCAACTGCAAGAGTGGTCCAAGTTTAGTGAAAGCAGCTAAAAAGAGGAGGAGCACAGAACTGGAGAGATAATGTAAGGATTCAGTAGGAATTAAAACCCATGTTCAGAAACAACCCCATTTGCAGATACTGTAGGATGGAGAGGAGACACTGAAAAATTAGTGTACCAAAAGGACTAAACCAAGTAACAAAACAGTGGTAGAGACTTTGCTTTCATCAGAGAGAGAGAAGGCAAGGGAAGGCCTTGGAGGCCAAAGCAGAAGCAATAAAGCATTATGACTGCATGGACAGAGTCAGAAAGGACTTACACACCTTGGTGCTGAAATATTATTGTCCTAAAAGTCATACAAACATAAAGAAGTGGCTGGACGTTCAAACGAGACAGAACCATTGTGTAACACAGGAATTAAGTGGTGCTCCCAAAGCCACCCTCAGCAGTTGTAAAACTTGCCTGATTTTGCTTCAGGACAGACACTTGTTTCTGGAGACAGATATTTTCCTCTTCTAGCTCAGTATAGTCTTGCAGCAGTCGTGCTTCTCGGAATTTATACTCTTTAATGTCATCTCGCAGACGGGCCCTTTGCATCTCCACATTCTGGTTGACCTGGAGAAACAAACAAAAACCCACCCAAAATGATGGTGATTTGGTCAGCTACAATTAAATTGCAAAATTGTATCTTTCCTTACGTGCACTAATCAGTTACATTCCACTGAAACAGAAACTCTTTCCCACGGCCCTGAAATTACAGAAAAACCAAGTCATTTACATATTTATACATAATGAGACTTTGTTTTCTTGCTTCTCTTACAAATTCTCACCACTGACTCAGAAAAAAAGTCAAGGAACAAGCAGGGAAGGCAGCATTCACACCTGGGTTGTCTCACTGGCTTTAAGCAACAGGCAGAAGTTTTCCAGACCAGAAGTCACTGCCCAAATCTGTTCCCTCTTCAAAAAGAATGGCCTTTTCCCAAGAGAAAGACAGATTCAGATGACTCCAGATGTTCTCATTTCGACATGTATTTGCTGCTGCTTTTCAACAGGTGTGTTCCTTATGCCCAAAGCAATAATTTGAAAGTATGTGCTAATGAATTCTTTTGGAAAGACACTGAATTAAAACTCAAATGAAGACCTCAGGTAGAAAAATACAGAAATTGTGGTTGACTCGTAAAAGGTTCTGTCACCTCAGCTCCAAGACTTATGCAAGACCGTAAAGAAAGACTTAAAAAAAAAAATCACCATTGTTTCAAAATAGATAAGCAAACCCAATATATTGAGGTAGTATGATCTTTGGATCTTTCACAAATATACACAGAGACTTGAATAAACTGAACTGGCACATATCCAGCTATGGGAATGGCTTGCTGTACTCAGCTTTTACTTTTCCATTATTATTTTCTTTCAAGCCACATCTTCAGACTCAATTAAAACAAAGTGAAAAATAAGTTCTAAAACATTAGCAGAACTAGTTTCAGGTACAGGCAACCAGGCAATAATTACAGCTGCCTAGGAAAACAGCACCCAGGTATTTTCACAGTGGTTTTGCAAACAGTTCCAGCTCACAAGCACTGACAGAGGCAGCCTGTCCCTTCAGCTGGGGAATGGTCCCTGCTGCCTGCTCTCACCTGCCCAGCCCAACAACCTGCAGCCTCTGGATGCAAACTCAGGGTCCCCCAGAGCCCTCCACTTCTGGCCAGACACAACCCAGTGAGGACCCAACATGATCCCACAGGAGGGATCCGCAGGAGCACCCACACAGGTACCAATAGGCACCCGGAGATAAGGGAATGTTGGCAGTTGTTGTGTGTGCCAAGACCCGAGCCTGGCACATTCTGAACATGCACACAGAATCTCCTGCAGCTGTAAAGACCAATATATTGAAATTACAGCTCCCTCACGTGCCAGGTGAAGATTAGACTGTATAAACTTGGGGGTTTATTTTTAGCACCAAAGAGCAGAGCAGTGTTTCAGAGCTGACTGAGGAGCCAACCAGACATTACAGTGCACTGATGCAAATGAGGAGTTGCTATAGCCCATATTCCATGCCTGAGTAAGTGTTGGGCCCATCTCTGCACAAAGCCAGGGCTGCAGGCAAAGCTGAAGGCTGACAGGGAGTCACATCTTTACATCTCCTTACCAACTGCAATGGAAACCTCTTGCCTTTGGCAAAAAGAGCCTCCACCAGATAATCCACACGCGAACAGGGTTGCAAAAGTATCCACCAAACCAATCATGGTGCTATCTTCCCCATTCCCAAGTGAAATGCAAGGGAAGACCTCCCACATAGCCACTGGAGAGCTCCTCTCCCCCCCATTCAGGCTGCTCTGCTCCTCTTCCTCCCTGGATGATCTAATCCTTCCAGAGGTCAGTGCCTGGAGAAACCTTTGGAAACTGTCTGGTCTAAAGAAAGAATGGTTTCTGTCCAACCCTGCCCGTTTCATTCAAAGCAACAGCAAGAGCTCATTATTTAATGGGAAAGCATTGTCGTGCCTGTCTAGCACAAGAAAAATCATTGTATTTCCATGTGTGCAGGAAGGCCAGGTTTAAAAATAGCTCCCTTGTTTCCTGACTGGGGAAGGGAGATCTAGCCTAGATTTATTGGCTCTTTAGCAAGCTGCGTGTTCAATTTGCTCGTAGCATTTCCTTGTCAAATAAATGGGCATGCCTGCAAGCTGCAAGGTTCAATTGGACGCCGTGTGATCTTGTAAAACTGGCCAAATGGTGGGATTTTGCTGCAGGAAAGAGAAGTTCAGCCTCCTTTCCTGAGCAGATTTTTCTATTACCCATACAGAAAATGGTGCTCATGTATCTTAAGAGAGACACACAGACACCGCACGTGTTCTCACAGGTAGTGTTCCACATTTCTTCATTCTCTAGAAAAGGGGAGCTGACTTACTGAGGAGATTGAACCTGCCTTTGTCCCTTGTTGCTTCAGTGCTCAGGGGCATCTTCCTTTCTGCTCTGCCTTGAGCATAGGGAAGAAGGGCTGGAACACTCGGGAATGTGGCTGTACCAGGTCACACCTCCACCCAAAGCAAATCAGAGAGTGGCAATGATCTGTTAAAGTGCTGTATGGAGAACTCACAGCCATAAAATCCCACTGAGTGTCATTCTCATAAACCCCTCAACTTGTCACCCCAGAGAACATTCCCACTCTGCAGAACCCTTCCATCCATCCTGCTTGAGAAAAGACTAGATTTAAGAGCTTTTGCCTGATCTGAAGGCCACAGGCTGCCTTGTTCCTGCTGCTAGGATGATTGTCTTCAGCATTTTCACCCTCTCAGCTCTGCCTCAGAAGGGTTCTGCAGGAGGCCCCTCTGGGTAGCACTGGTACTAAGAAGAGCAGGGATTCCTCCGGGACCAGTCTGAATCTGCCCTGGCCTGAATGTCAAAAACACAACTACTGTCCTGAAACACCGCTTTTTCTAGTACACTCCAGCATATAAAAGTTATGAGTAATCTGCCTCTGAGACTGGAAATAATTGAGAGAAACATCTCAGGTAGCTGATTCCTTCCCTCGTCCTGGTCATAGCAGCCTCCAGGTCTCTCCAGAGGGTGGTCCTGCAAGCCAAGCTGTGTCACTTGCAGGGGTTCTGTTTCCCTCAACTCCACCGGCTCAGGAGGTCACAGGTCAGTTTGAGTTCCCTGCTGTAATGAACATGCTCACACCTAACTCTATGTGTCTATCATCATCAAGAGCCAAAGCTTAGCTTGCTGAAATGTATTACTAATTCTAGGATTAGATTTAATTCTTTGCACACTAAGTATTTCTAGGCATCATCATTCCCTCCTGTGCTATTCAGAGGAAGGAGTCACAGAGAAAAGATGCAGAAAGTGCAGTCAGACAGGACAGCAAACTCATCTGTATCTATTCTCTTGCTCTGGGGAGAAGAAAATAAGAGAATCATTTCCCTTGGAAAAGGCCCCTAAGGTCATTGTCAATCACTAACCTGCACAAGCTCCAGCAGTGGCCCACGGGAATCTCACAGAGTTGAACAAGACCACATGCAGGAGCTGCACCTGGGTCGGGGCAATCTCTGGGATCATTCCAGACTGAAAGCAGCCCTGAGGAGAAGGGCTTGGGGGTGCTGCTGGGGAAGAGGCTGGACATGACTCAGCACCCAGAAAGCCCCCCACGCCCCCTGGGCTGATCCCACAGCATGGGCAGCAGGACAGGGGGGATTCTGCCCCACCTGCAGAGCTGCCTCCAGCCCTGGGGCCAGCACAGGAAGGACATGGAGCTGCTGGAGTGAGTCCAGAGGAGGCATCAAGATGATTAGAAGGGTGAAGCACCTCTGCTACAGGAAAAGGCTGAGAGATTGGGATTGTTCAGCCTGGAGAAGAGAAGGCTTTGGGGTGCCCTAAGTGCAGCCTTCCAGTCCCTGAAGGGAGCTGGCAAGAAAGATGGAGAGAGTCTATTTACAAGGGCCTGCAGTGACAGGATAAGGGGGAATGGCTTCAGACTGTGAGTTGGTTTAGATTAGATGTTAAGAGAAAATTCTTTTCCTGTGAAGGTGCTGAGGCACTGGCACAGGTTGCCAAGAGAAGTTTGGGATGCCCCATCCCTGGACGTCTTTAAAGGCAAGGCAGGATGGAGCTCTAAGCAACCTGGTCTAGTGGAACGTGTCCCTGCCTGAGGCAGGGGGTTGGAACTAGATGATCTTCAAGATTCTTTCCAACCCAAGCCATTCTATAATTCTATGATATACTCAATGATATACTCAAAAGCTTTTATACTTCTGCTGATGAGCCATCTCCTTCAGGCCCCACACCCCAGAAATGGACCTTTCTTTGGGTACAAACCTTTGTTCTAACTGTATTCAGCATCTGTATCCTCCTCTCCAAACACTACATGGGAAACTACTAAGAAAACAGTCCTTGTAAGTGAGAAAAAAAATAAACATACTCCCAGCAGTGTTTTACAACACAAGCACAGACAGGCCACAGTCACTGTCTGCATCAGTCATGCTGTACTTTCTAGAATTTATAGCAAATCTCTTTGGTGTCTTGTTCACACGAGCCCACTGGAGAAAAATAGATACTGTGCTCAACTGCACTTTGGTCTCTTCACCAAGCTGTTGCTGCAGGTCATGCCATGCCATGGTCTCTCTGCTGAGCTTTTAGAACCTTGGTGTGGTGCAGGCAGTGGCAGATGCAAGCAGGGAAAGAAAGAGGAAGGCTGAGCACAGTGGTCACTTGGAAACAGAAGACATAGTGTTTTGTTTGTGTGTTGAAGAGCAAAGTCAAGTTTTAATCATATTTCACATTACTAAGGGAAAACAAAGCCCAAGAGAAAAGGCTCCTATCCCAATGAGAGTCTCCCTTCTCAGGAGAGAGACAGCCACCCGTGCAGCACTTGTCCCCAGTGCTGTCACAGAACTCTGAACCACACTCAGTGCCACTGCAGGAGCTCTCCCTTCCCAGCACAGCTCAGCAGCAAGGACACGTGTTCCAAACAGCACAGGAACTCCTGTGCCCACACCCTGGACTGTCTGCACCTTATGCTGAAAGAACTCACCGAGAAAGTTCCTCACCTCACTCCTCCTCAGCTCTTCCTACACCTGGGCCAGCTGTGTTGGAGCCACTAAGTGAACCTGATCTGGTTTCTCTTCCCTAGCAGAAGCTGCAGTGCTACTTTTCATTTTATGGCTAGAAGACAAGATCTGAAGAGCTCTAATTCCCACGAGACATGCCCCAGGTTACTCCATGACAAACATCCTGCAAGGAACAGAAATCAGAGATGCCAGGAAGCAGAGGTGGAACATGCACAACTCACAGCGGGGGCAAACAGCAGCATTTATCAAGGTTCCCCGTGGCTCTGAAGTGTCAGTGGAAGAGGGGTAGCTACACTGCAGTTTGGGAGTTGATGTGCACAATTGCCTGGATTTTGGTTGGGGTGTTTGTGGTTTTCTTTGGTTTACTTTTTTTGGGTGGTTTTTCTTTTTTTTTTTCTTCTAGCCTGTTCTGTCATTCCTCAAACACCTACTCCATGACAAAGTATCTCATATGGATACATGTGTCTAAGCATTCTCTTTAGCTGTTGTTAATGATGGATGGGGTGCCTCTCTACCAGTCTAGTCAGCTCAACATTTATTGTTCTTTTCCCATGCAAATAATGCAATGAAAAGCTTTGTGAAGCTGTGACATTACAGGTGAGTTTACCACAGCCCTGGAGAACAAAGAAATGCACTGCCATGGAGTTTTTTCTGCACCACATTAGTGAGATCAGAGCTGTCAGTCAGATACCACAGCACATTCTGGAGCCAGTTAAACCTTAGCACTCAATCAGCCTTAAGCCTTGATACAACACTTTCTTGTTGCTTGCTCTCTGTTCAAACATTTTCTCCAAGCCCAAAGCATACCCTCCTCTGTCATGGGGAGTGTTAACACCTGGGCACACGTGGCCATACCTACTGTTGTTTAAGCTCGCTGGGTAAGGACCCAGCCCTGCTCCAGGGATGCTCTCCAACTGCAAGCTACATCCCAGGAGAGGATAAACACCCCTGACCCTGAGCCACAGCTGGAGCTGCTCATCCAAGGGGGCACGAAATTCCTGGTGTCTGGCACTGGTGCAGCCCACCCAGGCAGCAGCAGTGGTGTGATACCCTTACAGAAACAGAGCCATGGTGGAGCAGAAGCTGGGAGGGCTGGAATGAGCCCTATGATCAGAAGCTGGGGGGCACTGGTCAGTCTATGAGATCAGAGGATGACTGTTTAAATCCATCTGAAACAACCTATTTTCAAACTGGAATGAGGCAGTTACTGTTAAGGGTCTCGTTTCCAAACAGTGATCTCATCACCCATAAAACTGAGACATTCTGGAGCTCTGGGAGCAGGAGAGGGGAGCCCATCCTGTGCATTTCCAGGCATCCTTCTTCTTCAGAGACCCAGGTCTGCCCTGCTGGAGCACTGGGCAGCAGCTGGGGCTGGGCTCTGCACCTCAGCTTCAGCTGGTCCTGGCAGGCTGCGTGGAAAACGCTGACCCAGCCTAAGAACAGCTTATGAATGGCACTGTCTAACACTGTTCCTCAGGCTCCCCTTCCTGCCCAGAAATGCTTGCTTGGAGCAGTTCAACTCCAGCTGCTTTTCAAATCTCCAATCTCAATGCCTGGCAGCTTTCCATGTCCTTCCCTGTCACAGGGAAAGCGTTTAACCCTTCCAAGGCCTGCCAAGAAGCTTTTAGGTAGCTGTCATCTTTCACCTCCAGGAGGGCTGGCGGTGCCAAGCCCGGCTCTAAGAGGGGTCCCTGGCACCCAAAGTGTGCCCATGCAGCCACCCAGAGGGAGGAGCAGTGCTCAGGAGCACCCTGAACCCACGAGAGCCACCTGCCTGCAGCCCCAGCTGGCACCCTGGGAAGGGCTCTGTGAGCTGCATTTGTATTTGCAGGTACTAAATGAACACTCTTGAGGCTGTTTTCACCAAAACTACCTCAAGCTGAAAGGAGGAGGAAGAAAACAGCTCAGAACTGGGACAACAGCCCTCTGCACTGAAGGGCTTGTTATTGCCCCGGGGCTGGGAGGACATGGGGATGTTGTCCCCTGCGGGATGGCTGAACTCTGATACACCTCGAGAACATCTGAACTCAAGCTCTGAGCGCAGTAATTCTCCCCAGGGATGCAAACTAGCAAGGGACTGGAAAGTTGAAACATGCTTCCAGAAAACAGCATGAACCAAACCAGCTCTACTGACACACAGAGCTGGCACTGCCTCCTCTGTGGGCTTGTCTACACCCTGCATGCACAGGAGTAAAGTCATACCAAAGAGGTATTTCAATTAGCAGCTCTAAGTCACATTTCATTTGGGGGGAAAAAAAAAAAGCATATTGTGACATCAGATATTTTTATATCTGATATTTTTATATTTCAGATTGAGGCTGCTTATTAAAAGCTAATAACCACAATGTGTCACCCCTGTATGTGCACTTCTTAACAGCAAGGAAACCCACCTTGGGTGGGGTGCTGAGGCTCTGCTCAGGGAAGCCGTGGTGACCCAGAGGAGCTACAGAAGAAGAAATCACAAAGCACATGTTGAACCAGTAACGTGCTGAAATGGATTTCAGACCCTTGAGAGCTCTCAGGGTTTCATTTCCTGAACCAAAATTAGGTTCTGCTGCAGCGGGTGCCTTAGGAGAGACCAGCACATGTGATCCCACTGCAACACTCTGGTAGCAAACTATGAACTGACCCATTTCCCTCTCTGGAAAATGCCCTCCAGCTCTGGTGTCTGGAAGACATTGCTGCCCTCAGGAGCAACTATGCTGCTGGAAAAGCAGCTCAGTATATACCCCCAACAGCTCTCCTCAGCACAAGGGCTCCTGGCAGTGAGGTGCCAACCCACCTCTCTGCTGCCACTGCCCTCAGGTACAGCAGCCTGGGGAAGGAGCAGGCAATCCAATGCCACAGGACCTGTCCCACTCATCGTGGCAGTCGCTGTCCTGAACAGTCCTGCTTTTTCCTAAACCCAGGCTAATGTTTTGGTGTTTCCATAAACTGCTTTTGTAACCCACTGGTAACTTCTCAGTGCTTTTCTACCTGCTCAAGGGTGTTGTCACTTGTGTTTTTTTGATTTTAACGTCCTTCTGTTAATCTGTGATCATCACTGTTGGAAAAACTCCCAATGCAGTGATCCTAGAGAACAACTGTGCTCCTGTCAAATCCCTGCTAAGCCTCCCTCATCAGAAATGTCCACAAACCACCTATTTCTATCAATCATAAGTACAAGTTTGTCTTGTAAATTAAAGCCTGCCCTCCTCTGTTACAAAGCCTGTTGGAGGTTCCTTTATTCTATTTCTCTACTATTAAAGGCCTATTTTAAAGTCTCCATTAACGGCTTCCAGTGGTGACAGTTTCTCTTGGACAGATTGAACACTGGCTGTGGCAGTGGCCCAGGTCATGGCACTTCAGCACTAGATACCACAAAGCTGTCAGACTTAAAAGAATTTACAATTAAAATAACATTGACAAAAAGCCGAAGTTAGTAGAGTTCTCAAAGATTAGAAGTCTCCTACTGACTTAATTTGGCTATAACTAATTTACATACAAAGCATGAGATAAATGAAAGCTTTGGCTGAATTTCTCCTCCCAGCATTAGCGTCCCATTTTCACAAGGTGCCACACCTCTGGGCTCTGGAATGTGCTTAGCTCACACTTCCCAATCCTACTGAGATACAATCACCTCAAAGCCACTGCCTGACAGTCCCATCAATCACTACTTCAAACAATTTTAATGAACTGAATCCCAAAGGAGTTCTCTATCTAAATTAATTATACCTATGATACCACTTGATATGTAACAGAAAGATTTTGCTAACATTTTGACTATGGAAGGGGTAATTCTTTCTAGAAAACTTCATGGAATCAAGGAAAATATTCTAATATTAAACAGTATGCTATGGAAGCTGGTTAAAGAAAAAAAAAAATTAAACAAAAAAGATATTTTCCCTGCATGGGATGAAAGGTACTTGGTACAAATCATGAAGTGAAGCCCATCCCCAGTACAAGCCACATCCTCTCTGCTGCCTGGGGCAGTCAGAACACCAAGCACTCATCAAGGGCAGTGAGAGGAGAAGAACATCATGTGAAAAGGGACAGAGAGCATGGCCAGAGCAGAGGGAGATCAGTGTGGGTCCAACCCCAGCACCGCAGCTCTGTACTCCAGCAGACAAACTGTAGCTACAGCAGGAACAGGATCCATGTCGCTCAGACTTTCTTTCAGCAGCCTTGTTTACCACTCAGATGACAGACTGTAATAACTTTCTGATGACTTAATACAATTACTTCACATATACTATGACTAAATGCTGCAAGCTGCTTCCCTTTTTGCAGCTGTACTTCAGGCAGGGTGTTACATCCAGAAACAAAAAGATGTGGGGACACAGCAACTGGATCTGCATCAAATAATGACCCAAACGCTGTTTCCAGAGATTTCCTCTGTCTCTTGACTGTTATCTTACAGCTACAAGAGGTTTTGAAAAGCCAAAAGCACCAGAGGATCAGTTGTTCTGAATGCATTTAAGCCACACAACTCCTCTCCTTGCAGGACACATGCAGAATACAGCACACTGAAGCTGTGTACCAGCAATAAGTGGGGTGTCCACTCACAAAGTGCACAGTCTGTGCCTGTCACACAGCCACTGATCTGTATTACCACAAAACAAGGAAAAAAATAAATAATATTTGGCCATAAAAGAGTAACATGCTGCCCTCTTTCTTACAGAAGGGATTCTTTTCCTAAGAACTGTTTTGATTAATCACACTAAAATCACACTGCATAAGCCCCTCCAACAAACTGGCAGCAGCAGGAATGGCAGAGCCCCTTGGCCATGAAAAAGGCCATGCCCATTGACCCCCCCATGCTAGCTTTTCCTTTCATCAGAGCTTTGGCTCCTCTGAATGCCTGAGACATTGTGACACCAAGCAGCTCTGCGAGAGTACCCAAGCCAACCTCATTAAGACACAAAAAGGCCAAGTTCTAGATTTTGCTTTTTAAAGCGGAATACCACGACAGCAGAAGTGCCATTCTGCTCCTGGCAGCAGTTACCAGTGCCGTGCTGGCATGGCCCTCTATTCTGCTGCTTAGCCATGAGCTGCCCCAATAAACACTGCTCCTAGAGCTGCTCACTGGTCTCACCACGGCCCCGTAACACCAGGAACCTCCTTAAATATTCTCAAAATCCAGATCCAAACTACTTATTTATGAGGTTGAAATCAGTTATAGTTTCAATTTTCACAGCAATGGAGGGTGAGGATAATGCAGATAAGAAAAAGCAAGGACCTGTCTGGCTCCCTGAGCTGTTACTCCATGCAGCAGCAGCTTGGATTTCATTGCATGTGATAGCTCAGAACCTGGTTATTTGGGTCTGTATCGCCCTTCAGTCCTGACTTTATCAAGAAGAGCTCAGAGCAGCGTCAGCCTGACACACAGGTAGCTTTGATCCAGGAAAATGCCAATTACTCTGGGCTGCTCCATCTGCCCAAATTTAGAGCAGCAGACACCTCCCTCTGAGCAATCAAGTGCCAGCAAGTAGCAGGGGTTAATGAGCAGCTCCAGTGACTAATGAAACGAAGGGAGATAATTCTAAGCAGTGTCAACTAAACATCTGGCCCCCTTCCATCTGCAGATGATCCAGTGGGCATTTATGGGGAGCTATGGAAGAAGATTTGATATGTTACCACCCCAAATTTATTTCATCTAAGAAGCTAAAAAAGGCTAAAGAGGAACATCAGTAAATCAAACCCAAACCATAAGGTTAAAAAAAAGGAATGCATTTTGATAGGGGCACAAGGGCAGCAGCAGCAGAGCATTGCTATTTGTGACTCTACAGGCACGTCCCTGGGCTGGCTCTTTGTGCTTCCGCCCAAGAGTGATTTTGTCACCAGCCACGGTCTTAAATCCTCCTGCATGTTACCTGAAAATAAATCTCAGGGGCAGCTCTGAACTAGAGCACCTGCACAACACCCCAAGGTGAAACAAAGGATGGATTTTGCCAAGCACAGCACGGCTTTGAGGCACACTGTGGCACATGCTCTTTCCTGTTTTCAAAAAATGCCAATCTGACCCAAACGAGTCCTTCTTGGATGGATTGCCAAGGTCATCTGCTTGAATGGCAGCAGTGCCAAGCACAGGAGAAACGAAGCAATCTCCTACCTCTGCATCCTAAAATCCCACTGCCAGCAGAGTGAAGTGGGGGGAGAACCACATACACAACAAACACGTCACAAACCTCTTTAATTAACACTCTGCACAGTGACTTTAAGCCATTGGCTCACTGATTAGTGTGTCTCCAGCTCCCCTCAACTACACAGATTGATTTTACATCTGTTTGAAGATTACAAGAGGCTTTCTCCCTTCACTGCTCACGCTCTAAGCAGCCCTGGGCAGACCAAAGGTCAGCAGGAGGGTCACCAGGAGCTGTGACTGAAGACACAGACTATTTCAGACTCCTCCTGCCACCACTGGGGCACCCACAGATACCCAGGGACTTCATTATGACACAGTTAGGAAAAGCTCCCCCAGCAAGTGTGCTGCCAGGTCAGTTCCCAAACAATGGAGAACTGGGAATCTTAACTGCTAATTAAAACTTCCAGGATCATATTTAGCCAGAAGAACAGGAGTTAATTTTAATATTTCTTTAAAATCCGAAAATACACAGGGTTCAGTGACTCGTCAGTGGCTTTCAATGCCCCTGTTTCCAGCATTAGTTCATTTTGGACACTGAGCTTCTAGGCAGCAGCCATGCCATCAAGGGAAGCACTGCTGTTAAATGTATTTCCTTGGAATATATCACTGCACAACAACAATAGAGAAATCACGAACAGATGCCTCCTTGAGTATGTGCAAAGCACATCAACTCAGTTTCTACGACAATTTGTCGTCTTCAGAAGGGATTTTTATTATGCTTCAAATGGCTACAAACTACACAGAGTGCAGCCTTTTCACGGAAATACCAAGCTCTTCCTACAGGAAAAAAACAACAAACAAACGACAAACCAAACCACTACCACAAAGGAAGGTGTTGGTATAAGAACCAAGCTCCCTGTAAATCAAAAGGGAGAAGAAGTAAGAGAGCAGCAGCTGCCTTGCTCAGCCACCCACACTGTGCTGAGCCAGCACAGCAGCAGCCACTGCTGTCACACCACCACATTTGAACTTCTGCCACTGCACAGAGGGCAGGTTTTTGTTAAAAACCCCACAAACCCCACCCCACCTATCCATGCTGTGACCCTTCCAACACATGAGAGGACAAGAAATCGAGCCCTGCACACAGTGATGGGCTCAGCACCTTCAAGGCCCAGCCTTGCTGCTGTCCAGCTTTTAGAAACTGCTTTGCCAACCTGCAGCCAGCCACTTGGACATTTGGAGCATGTCCAGCAGCTGCCTTCCAGCCATGCTGCTCACATCAGACCTAACTTCCAGTGTATTTCAGCAGCATTATTTTTACTAGACACTTTTGCACACAGTTCAAAACCCAGCCATGAACCAAGAAATAGCTTCCACGCTGCTGTGTGTCACACCTGGGCCCTGAAGGCAACAAAAGCCCCCCAGGTGATCAGTTCTGCCAGTCTTTGTGCTCAGAGGCTTCTCCATTAGGAGAGAAGGGTTGCTGTGGAATCCTTGAACAAGGAGAAATGGGGGAGAATCGTTTTTATCCCCAGTGTCACACTGCTGCTTTACTCTCAAAGCCAGGGCTGGTAAACACATGGATTTCTAGGACATTTCAGAGCAAAAAAAGGCAAGGTGTGTAAATGCACCTGCCTCCTCCATGAAGCCCCTGGGAGTGCCAGTGGTGCCAGCCCTGAAGCCTCTCCCCCAGGCAGTCCCACCACCACCCAGCAGAGCCCCTCGGGGAACACTCTGCACCCAGGGCTTTTTGCTTTCTCCCCTTTTAAGCAAAATGCCTTTTTTCTCCATGCCTCCCCAGCCCACCACCTGGTTTTATAAAAGTTTATTCAAAGCACTCAGCTCCCTTTACAACTTCAGCTTGCTTGGGTTTGATTCCAGCAGCTTTATCCACTGGGCTCTACACCCACCTCTGCCTCCAGACTGCACAGGTGCCGAGGCAGCTCCTTTGGTGCTGAAGCACAAAGCCACCCACAAAGTCCTGTTACAGAGCCATTCTAGCAAAGCTCACCATGTTCTGCAACAAAGAGATTATTGTTTTGTTCTATCTCCTCAGACAGGAGTGAGCTCGTTGCTCTTGGCCAACATCCTGCCCCAAACCCTCTTGTTTTCTTCTCGCCTCTTTCTCCGGGTCACCAACCCTGCTCCTGTTTGTTTGGTGACCATGATGAGTTTCTCTCACAACTCCTTCTGCCTCCATGGGGTGTCTGTACCTTCAGAGACAAGGTTTCTAGAAAAACTTATTTACACCTCCCTTCAGAGCAATCAAAACTCTCACACTGCTCCACTGCAGCCAATTCTACCATCAGCTTTCAGAGCTTTTCAGCCTCCTTGACTAATAATTCAAAATATTACCACTAAAGTAATCTTCCTTCCCCTTACTTCAAGTCATGTTCTCCATGAGAAATGTGCCTTTTCCTCACTTTATGCATCTGACATCATTTTAATGCCATTCACACCCCTGACCTCTTTTTCCAGTCTTCCCACTTCTGTTTCCAAAAGCTGCAACTCCTTCTCTGCTACTATCTTCTTTTGCTTGGAAGGAAAGTCTCTAGAGATCAAGTAATTTTTTTCTTCCTTTTCTAAAATTCTCACCACAAAAGACAAATCTTTCAATGCTTTTCCTTCTCTAAGCCACCCACCTTTGTGGGTAGAGAGTATTCAGGATGGAGACAGTGGTTTACTCTACACCATGTAATGTGGACAGAAGCATATTTTTGATGGATGACTAACATCACCTCAAGCTTTTTTGACCTTTGCAATATATCCAGAAATAACCCTAACCCTAACTGCATCAAAAATGCATCCCTGCTTCCTCAGTTTATTTAAAAAGGGAAGAAAGAGTCCTCCTGATGTGATGCAGAATCACAGACTTCGTGAACCAGAGGACTTCAAATCTAGAATACACTATAATAAACTACTTGAAAACACTTACCTGTAGTGCATAATGTGCAATTTAGAGCACAATAAAGTGCTGCCTCCACTTATTCCCTGATGTAACAAAACCCATGCCTCTCTAAGCATGGCCCCTGATAGTGCTTTTAGGGGATGCAGAACAGGGAGGGTTTCCTTACTGGGTTGCAGGGATGAGCTGCTGGATGGTCTCCTGGATGTTCAAGGGTGTTCAAGGGGGAGGAACACAAAGCAACACAAAGGACTGTTGAGTAGCTTAGCTAGAAATCCTCATGGCAGAGAGATGTGTAATCATAATGTTGGGAACACTCTTTCTTCCCTAAGCATGTTAAGCAAACCTAGAGAACTTCAGCTGTTCACTATTATATTGCACCATGTCACGTCAGCTATTGCTCTTAACTTTTATAAATCTATTTTTTTCTTTAGTTTACGTAATCAGAACCCCTTTTCCTTTCCTGGTAAAGAATCTCTCCTTTATTTTTCAGCTCCTCTGTTCTGGCCATGGTCACCTCATGCCTTCACAGCCAGAGCACGCTATGAAATATGTTTTGGTGCCACCAAAACACAGTAGAGCAGAAAGCAGGCTAAAAAGGAGCAGCAATTAACAATTACTCCCTCCAGTGACTCTTCCAGGACACAGGAGCTGCTGAGCTGGCTAATAACAGCCCTGAAACCCGTCCTAGGGAACCACCTCGTGGGCCTGTCTCGACAGGCCAGTTAGGTAATTCAACAGAAGGCATCAAACCCACTCTTGTCCGCTACAGCAACTCGAGGTGGACCAAACATCACTCTTCCACTTCAGGAAACGCCACCTTGCTTCTGTGCAAGGGTCCTGAGAAGTCCTGAAAGGAACGATGGCATCTGGAAAGCAGCACCACTGCTGCTGCCAGGAGCATCTCAGGGGGAGCTGCCACTGGGGAGGGACCTGACCATCCTCCTTGTGCCACTGCTAAGGACTGAAGAGATTCTTCCCAAGAAGTCCCAGCAACAGTGAAGCCATCCTATCACACAGCCACAAAGCAGCAGATTAAAACGTTTGCAGCTGGCCCTGACAAGTAAATCTCCCTTAAAAATACAGCAGAGATTCAGTCTCCATCGATTTCCTGTGGGGTTTTGGTCTGTTTCCTTTTGAACTTCCTCTAAGTTTTGACAGGAGGAGCCCTCTGCCTGGCCAGAGGACACACAACCAAGCACTTTCCACATCCTCCCTCTTACGTGGATCCAATCCAGAGCAGTTGCAATGGAATGAAGTTTCCTGTTCCCCCAGACATCCTGCAAGTCAGTGCTCTTGACAGGCAGCAACACAGGACTTCCAAAATACACACAATAAAGGCGAGGCCTGTCTACAAACATTCTCTACAAGAAGATGGAGAAAAGCCACAGCACTTTTTCTTTCACCAGTAGTCAGAAAAAAAAAAAAAAAAAGGAAGGGATTTCCACTGTGTCTCTGCAGTATGAAACAGTACCTCGCACTCCACTCTCACCCCAAACGTTTTCAGACTACAGCAGCCTTCTTCCCAGCACGATGTCTCCTTGAAGTGAAAGCAACAGAAAACTTTCACCAGGAGACAGAATGAAGCTAAGCATGGCACTGTGGACTGAGGAAAAGCACACTGCTCTTCTTGCTCACCAGCTCACTGCAGCCACAACACGTTCTTGTGATTTCTCTCACATAAAGCTTTCCAATTACATTTGCTTCTTGAGCTAGAAATCATCTCAGGAGGCCTGTGCATATCCCTCCTGCTTCCACTTACTGCACACTGGAACGGGGACTGTTGGAACCCCTGCCACCTTCTGATGCACCACAGGAGAGAAAAGCCAAGTCCCTCAAGCTGCTCCCTGTTTTGCGGGCCATGAGAAGCCCAGTAACAGGCTCTGTCCACACACTTTGCCTCACTGCTCCCTACCAGGAATTACAAGGCAATTCAAAACGGAATGCAATGGGCATCTTCAGAGGAAAGGAATCCCAAACCACACACAGCCAATTGGCCCAGATGTTTTCATTTTAAAAGCCTGCATGCCATTTCTTTTTTCCCCTCCTCGCCCCTTTGCCCCACCACAGTTTACCAGCAAGGAGCAGAAACAGCCTGGCTAAAAAGAAACATGAATACATGCAGCATGAAGACAGGCAGAGGAACCCCTAATTGCAAGGTTCCAGTTGTTCATCACATTTTATTTTGATTTTTATTTTCTTTTAACTGAGCTCAGTTTCCATGCAAAGTTTGGAATCAGTCACAGCCAGTTAAATTCTCATCAGCCTTTATTTCAAGTCAAGTGACTAAGTGCATCTTCCCCCCTTCAACAGAGGGGAGCTTAAAAAATTAAAATCTTCACAAGAAACCTGCCATCACCCACTTCTCTTTCTGCACTCTTCCATCCTCCCTGGGGTCCATCTCACCCAAGTGTGCTTGTGCAAAAGGCTGCTTGGGGGAGGTGGAAGGGCAAAGCACGAGACAAAACCTACTCTGAAACCTTGCAAACAGCTCATCTGAGGGGTGCACAAAGCAAAATGGAGCTCCAAGCAAAGGTGACTGGAATGTGGCAGTATCTGGAAGGAAAAATCCCACTGGGAGCAGAGTGGAACTGCTGCTCAGCTTTGGGTGGGGTCTGGAAGCCCTCAGAGACACCAGGCTGCCTCTGAGGTGGTCAGCTTTTCTCTTCAGCTGGTCTTAAAGGTTAGGAAATGCAGACCAGAGTTGTGTGTGCTTGCAGGAACTGGTTCCCTGTCTAAGGCCTGATTCCAGCTCTGTTCTCCCACAGCCAGGACCCACGAAATTAAAGGAGAAGTTGACTGGCCTGTTTGCTCACCTGGGACAACTTTGCACCACAAATCTTCTCTGTCATACCCCAACAAGAGGTCCCCACAGTGCAGTGAGCCCCCACATCTGCACAGAAGTAACCCACATTTCCTCATTTATTTTATCACCACATATTATCCACATATTTGCTCCTATGTAAAAAAGAAATCACATGAGACACTTCCAGCTGTGGTCGTGTGGAGTGAGTCGAGATTCAGACACAGGCTCTTGGCTAACCTCCCCTCAGGGCAGGGGAGGCCAGTTGATTAGCTCAGGACTAGACCAGACTAGTCCCCAGTGCTTCAAAGGAAGCTCTGGAGTAATAATTGCTGACTGTTTAATCCATCCATCTGTGGTTTACAGTCTCTTTTACTGCTCTGAATCTAAGCAATGGTTTGAGCTCTCAAACAATATTTTCTGCACCAGTGCCACGGAGACTTGTACTGCTTTTGTAAGCAATTAAACTTTGTAAGTGAATTTCTCAGCCATTATTTCCCCTTAAAAATATGCAGTCTCAATAGGAAAACAAACACAAAAAAAAGGTCCAAGCTACTTGGAGGTAGTAAGTTATGTAAAAGTAAAAGCCATGACTTCATGAGAGAAAACACAAGACTGTAAACTTCATCACTAGTCTCTTTGTGCAAATTCAGTGTTTTGCTGTGATCCCACACTCTCAAAAGTTAGGGTGGAAAATGTGATACAAAAGAGAAACTATGCCACAAGTATTTTGCAGCAAGACAACCTGCATGCACTGGGAGTGAGGCAGAAAAAGCGTGCTTGGCCTGAACAGGTTCCTCTGCTTTTTAACCAGCATTGCTAACCATGCAGCCACGTGTCTGAATCACCTTTCAGCTCCCCAATCTTCCTTGCTTTTTGTAACACAGCACAAGGAAACAGAGCAGTCCAATCTGTGGTGCACCCTGCACACCTTCACTCACCTCCTTCAGCTCCTGTGCAACAGAATTAAGGCGTTCATTTTCAGACTGTGTGTTGGCAAGGACATTTCTGATCTGCTTCAGCTCTGTCTGCAGCTCCATAACCTTCTTCATGTAGTATTCCTCTTTGGTAGCTGATTCTTGAATCAAGGTCTCCTCTCTGCTCTCTCCATCTGCTGCTACCTTCTTGTGGTTGGTATGGGCCTGTCCAAAAGCCTAGGACAGTCAAAGAACACATCTTTTATTAGTAAACCTACAAGTTGGCATAAGTAACTCTGATTTTAAATAGCTGAACATATTTAGCCTCATATATTTCTCTGATGCAAAGGAACATAACCCTTTTCCTGCACTCTCCTCTTCTGGGACCAGACCTCCAAATGCTATTAAATGACCAACACTGGGCTTTTGAAAAGAAACCACAGCACCTGAACAGTATTTGGTGATGCTTACCCAGCACCTCACAGACACCCCTGTGGCAGGGAACAACGATGTTAAAACAAGATGACAGCAAGATGACCAGTCATGTGCATGCTCTCCCTCTGGGGTCACAGTCCCTGCTGCAGAGCCTGGGAACACCCTGGGTATTAGCAGGCTGGAAGGGTGCCTGCTTACCCTGACACAGCTGCTCAGGGCTGGGGATTACAGCCCCCTCCCCGTGGGGTCAGCGAGGCCACTCCGGAACCGGGCTAAGCCCGCAGGGTCAGGCTGGCTGAAGTAGGTCAGGTCAGAGGACACTGCACTGCCCCAGCCGGCTCTGCTGCTGCTCCACCTGCCAGCAAAGGCATAGCTTTAACCCCTTCAGCATAGCCTGCCTCTGTCTAGACCTCACATTTGCATTTTTTGACTCCTCTTGCTTTCTTTTTTGGGGTTTTCGTTTGGATTGAAAGGCTGCCAGGCGATGGTCCCTGTGGCAGTGACACGCAGGGGCTGTGACTGTCCTGGCTGTCCCTGGGGGATGTTGGACAGCAGAGCTGACCACTTTCAGCAGTTGTATTTGTAACACCCCGCCTGGCAGATGGGCCAAAGCCAATGAGATTAAAAATGGGGTCTTTGAAGCGATGGACAGTCCAACCCAAGGTGTACTTGGTGCCACAGAACCTTTTGGGGTGCCAGTGGACACGTGGCAGGCTTTCATAGCCAACATTAATGTCAGGCCAGGTCAAGGGCAGAGCTGCATCTCAAACTCCTTGTCTAGTCATGCATTTTCAGCAGATCATCTTTTGCCAGCTTGTCAGAAATAGATACTGTCAGAATCTGCTCTGAAGAGAAACAGATTTCAGGATTTTATTACTTCTGTATATTAGAGCAGGCACATTAATAGCACAGAAAGCACTGACTATACCAGGGCTGAAACAGCTGATCAAACCTGCTGGCTCTGCCAATGATTAAAGACACTCAGATGTTGCTCCTATCAGACTAAAGGCCTATCAGACTAAATTTTGTTTCAGAGAAGCAAATATCCATTGAAGAAATTCTAGCCAGACTCACCACCTGACCCCAGGGAAATAAAAAGCGACATACTTCAGACGGAAAGTAAAGCACCATCTGTACAAGTCCTTGTCAAATGAGTTTCAACAAAGCAGCTTAAAAGCCTAGTACCCAGGATCTCCATAAATGTTAAAGGGATAACAAAAATCATGCCAGCTTCTCAGATACACTATCTTTTTCTTCCATAACAAATTCAGATCCACCCTTTATAGACCGGGACGTGTGACAAATCTCTGGCCCAGAGGGAGGGGCTCTGGGCACCTCTTTGCCCAGGGCAGTGGCACCACTTGCTGGGCTGCAGGATGCCAACAAACACAGGAAGCTCAGCACACTCAGAGCCACAGATGATCAGCCAGACTGCAGAGCCCGGGCAGGATTCCACTGAGAGCCCAGTAATGCCACGAAGGGGAGGACTCCTGAGAATAAGGACTAATTTTCTCCTAAAACTTCCGATGCAGTGGCTTGGCCTCGGGATTCTTTAACAACTGAAAAGAGAACGCCATCGTTTTGCCAAAGTCACAGCTGACAGGGAGTGTTTAAACACAGAAACTGCCGCAGCAGATGAGACCAGGTGCTTTTTTTAATCCAATATCCTGTCTCCCAGAGAGGCTAATGCCAGATGCTTCAGAGAAAGGTGCAAGAAACCACTAAATCTCTCAGAGTTGGGGATGGCCTTAAGTCTTGATGCAGAATGCTTAATGTAGATTTGGAAGAGCTATTAACATTGAGTTATCCACGTAAAATAGTCCTTTATTTTTCATAGGTTTATGCATTTTTGGCCTCAATAAAATCCTACAACAATAAATTTCGTATTTAAAATCCCACTGTTACACGATAGGTTCTCATCAGTTTACAAGTTTCCTATGTTTTCATAAAAGAGAACAATCTATTTTTGTTCAGAGGCTTGAAAGCATGTTGTTAATTCCATGGCTCACTGTCAATCATTCGTGGTTTTTCAGACTTCCAGCACAACCCTCTATACCCTGGAGATGGCAAAGTGAAATTCAGTGAGTTATCACCACTTTTATGCACAAGAGGTTTTTCCATTCCCTAAGACAGTCAGACTGCCTTTCCAGAACCAGCCTTTTCTGAGGGCTTGGCCCAGCTAAGGCAAGCAGAGGGGAACTGCAGATGTCAGCTCACACACCCCAACTGTGCAGACAAGCTCATGGTCATCCCTGCCAAGGGATGCTGCTGTTTCCTGTGGGCTCCAGTTATTTCTGCACAGCAAGGATGTTATTTGCTCTCAGCCAGCATGCTTGGGAGGTGTCAGCAGAGCCCCTGCCATTAACCTGAGGGTGTTACTGTCTGGAGTACAGAGCTGTGAATAAAAGGACTCTGACACACAGAGAACACGAGAAACATCCTTAAGAGCCATGACCATCAGGACAGGCAGCCTGGAACAATTCCATCTGTGGGCATTTTTAAGGGAACACTTAAAAAGCACTTCCATTCTATCCATGCTTTGGTGTCTCTCTTGTATGTACTCAGAAACGACCTCATACACCACTGGTACAAGCCATTTTCATAATTGCAGCAGACTCTGCAGAACAGGAAACTTGCCTTTTAAGAAAATTGTGCAAAATTACAGGGCAATGCAATTACCTGCCATGGCTACAGCCCAGACCTGTTTCAAATCAAGCTATTAAAAGCAAAACTGACTTTTTATTGCTATGCACGAAACCCCTAAACATTCACACATCCCCGACTCCAGCATCTACCCACCCACTTCTGCTTTCATGCTATCTAAAACACAGAAATAGAAGTCAAAGTTACCCTGCTCTTCCTCCTCTTCCAACACCTCTGTTTCCATCTCCTAGGGAAGTAACCTGTTCACAGTTATATTGGAATGATACACTTTGGAGTATCTCTTCACAAAGTCAAAGTTTCTGACGTGAGGGCTGGGAAGCAACATGTGAAGACACTAAAATTAAGGGACTATCAAAGCTCTTACCTTCCAGTTTTCCCAAGGTCAGGGCAAAAGCAAAACCAAAGTGTCCATGAACCAAAATGCTGTCCTGCTATTTGCTCATCAGGAAGCCTTTGCTGGACAAAGCTACAACTGGATCTCACTTATCTTCTTCTCATAACCTGCTGCCAAAGGTGCAGATCAGCTGAAACCCTGACAGGTCTCCTCCTGTTAAGCTGCCATCTCCTAGCAGTCACATCAGTCCATGGGGTCCTTCTCCTCTCCTCCCTCAAATACACCAGGAAATGCTGCCCAAAAGCCAATTATAACATCCCTGGGAAAGTTACCATAATGAGATGATGATGATAAAGGTTTACCAAAATTAGTGTCATTAGCAGGCTCAAAGCATGTAGAAACCACCACACTGTCATAGCCCAGAAAATCTCCTTGCTAAAAATCAAAGTGATTTCGACAAATTTAAACTTCAGCCCATGAGGTCTTAAAATAAATCTGCAGAATTCAAAACTCACAATTACGAATGGAAAAAGGAATCTGGACAGCAAATGGATGAGGCAGACTCATCCAAAAACTGCAATGTTATATAAAATGATCAAGCCCAGCTCACTTCAAATGAAACCCTGGATGAAACTGCATTTAAACTGGGCTTAAAGTACCGAATTCCAGAAGACAGACCTAATAAAAGGTGAAGCTTCCTCTAGGGTTGATGATTACACAGATTTATCTGTTTATTTTGCAGGAGGAACATAATCTCAATCATCTTACAGATGCACAGGTTTTTTGCATGAAACCCAGCATGCTGAAGGAGGTTTTCATGTAAAACTCCAAGCTTTGAGAAGAAAGTTTTCCCAATTCTGTGAAATTTAACACACTTGTTAAGGTATCAAGTTCTTCTTAACGAGATGGTTAAGATTCTAAACCTAACCTTTTGAAAGAAGTTCTTTGTCACAGCACAGCTGTTCACTGATCACATGAAATGCAAAGAATCTCAGAAACACGCTTCTCAGAGAGCTCCAAATGCTTCTCTCAGAACAGCCGCTGTCACACACAAGATGCAAAGATTGCTTTCAGGCGTGCTCTAAAGCCACAGTACGCCTTGGGGTAATTCAGAACAGTGCTGCTGAGTTACCTCTTTCTTTCAGCTGTCACTCTGCCTCTACTTAGCCCAGAGAGGGTCCCAAAAATCAGGAAATTCACCCAACACATGCTGGTTATGCTTCCCTATTTTCTGGGACTTTTAGACTGCTAAAAACAAGAAGAACACAAAATACTGGGATGCTGCTATGCAAAACAAAAAGTGATGCTGGGAAGAGCTTTTTCCTGAGCAAACCCAGTATGATCTCAAACCCTCTAGCAACCTCTGCAAGAGCTGGTGTCCCTAAAGGCCTGTGAGAGCTGACACGAGTCCAGGGGCTGCACAGGGAGCTGCCCTGCACTGCCTCTGGGGCATGACCTTCACTCTGTACCTGCCTCCTCACACACACGGAACCACAGCAGGGATGGAAGAAGCGAAAAAAAAGAGCCTCAGAGCTCCTTAAAGCAGATGAAGCAACAAGACAAGAGTCACAACCCCCCATGCCTGAGATGGCACAGAGGAACAAATGGCAGAAATAAGATCTCCCTCATACCTGCCCAAAATGGCAGGGGGGTTCCTGTGCCATAGAGGAACACACTCAAGAGAACACAAACCAACACTAATGTTTCACTGAAGCAGTTTCATAAGATAAGTTGCTTACAAATTCATTTGTATGTAAGTCTGTGGCATTGCCCATGCAGAGCTCTACAGAGGCCTGGCCCAAAGGGTTCACTAGCACTGCAATAGGGGATGTGGGTGCTGTCACTGCCAAAGGGAAACAAGACTGTGCCAAGACTCCAGCACAAGTTGTCTTGGACAGGAAAAACCACAAAGCACCTAACCCAAAGCCTTCACCCACTGATTAAGATCTGGGACTCAGAAGGAGTCACACAAATGAAATCACCTGAACTGCTGGGGATATAACAAACATAAAAAACACCAGCAGCCTCTTAGGATTCGTTACCATTCTGCAAAACCTTGGATCACTGGACGCCTTCATTTCTAGTAAAAGTTCATGTTAAGGACAACTCCCTGTCTGACTGTTCAGGTGCCACTCTGGGGGCCCCACTCACACCTCCCAGAGTGTCACTGCTGGGACAGAAGCCTCTTGGCAGTGGCAGCTTCAGTGATGTGATGGGGACCCTGCCTGACTCTCTGCTGTGACGATCAGTTTCTCAGCAAAGTCCTTAAATAAACGCGCCAGGCTTGGATTGGAGGCCTAAAGCTGCAGTGAGCCACAAGTCTTTTCATGTGCTCCCCTAAACATTCTAATCCTTTGAACATGACCTAATCCTCCTCTCCCACTGACTCAGTCCTCCTTGGCTCCCAGCCCCTTTGCTGGCGGCCCAGGGCTGCTGAGTGCAGGGGGATGGAGGTGCACAAAGCAGGGCCAGCAGATGCTCATCCCTCTTTTCCTGACAGCTCAGCTGCCCTGCTGAGACCGAAGTCCTGGACATCAGCAAGGCCACTGAGCTCAGTCATGCCACTTCTAAATGGCTCTCTCATCTTTCCCTGGGGCACTGCTGCATCTCACAGACCTCACTGCTGCCAAACCCTCTGCAGCACCAGCAAAGCTGCAGCCCGAACACAACAGGCATTTTGTGCCATTATGTCGCTAGGACAAAGTGCTGATGCTTTGAAGAGACTGAAATTGGAGAGGAAAAAGAAAATAAACCCTCTGCAGATACCACAATACATGGCTCAGATGACTTCAGCACCTCATGTTGCTTGAATTAATACCATGCAGGCTCCTCTGTGTTCTCAGAGATCTGAGGTCAGCACAGCAGAGGAGAAATTGGCTGTAGAATTGCCTTGCCCCAAGCCAGCAGGGATGCCCAGGCAGTGCCAGGAGGGACAGGATGGCAGCAGTGCGGTCTGGCTCCGATGCTCCTTTCCTTCCATTTGAGCTAAGCCAGTCATAAGCCCTATCCAAGGTTTAACCAGGTTTCAGGTTCAGCAGGCAGAAATGCAAATGCCTTATAAGATCACAATATCCTCCTCACAGATTAGAAACACATTCCACAGATGGGATTTTATTTTAAATGGTAAAAGCACACTGGAGCCTATATTTAGAATATATTGCTTCGGTACGCTACTGCTGGGCTGAGAAGATTTGATGACAGAAGTCTAATTTAGCCTGTCAGCTTAGTTAGCTAGACACTTAAACTGCATTAACCTGCACCGGAGGGCTAAATGCAATTGTGCCTCAATCGATAGCTAAGCAGCGACTCCACATACTGTTACAAGAGCTAGTAGCCAGATGTTGGCCACACTGGACACAGTTGGAAGTGGCTGTGGCCTCTTTTCCTCAGCCAATACCCCTTTGATATGAGCCCTCAAAAATAAAATAAAATAAAAAAGCTGAGGGATAAACCCCAGTCTAAATCAACACTGGAAAGGGCTCAGAGCAATGCAGTAGGCACTTTAAAATCACCGGCACTTGACTGCTTTGTTGGAAGGCACGAGGGCTCCATTTCCATTGCTTTTGTGATATGGTAAGTAGGATCCTCTTATAGGTGTGACCCAAGGGATTAGTGAAGATGAGAGCTTGGCTTCAGGTGTGGAAATTGCTGAAGCAGCTAAGCAGCAGTTTGCTTCCCAAGTGAATTTATGAGAAAAGGTATTACCAAGACAGCTCTCGAGTCTCAGAAGCGCACACAAGACTGAGCATGAGGAGCAGCCACATCATTAGTTTCTCCCCATGCCCTCTCACACTCTCCTGTGCCTGCCCTTGCAGGTCCCAGCTCGGGTGTGACAGAGCTGCTCCTCTGCCCACTGCCTCCTCTGCTTCTCTAGCACTCCCCCACTAGTCTCTGAATTCAAGCTGCTCTCTTAACCTCAAAATTGTCATTATAGGGACACCCGCCTGTGGCAAAACCATCCCTTTGTTTCATAAAGGCCACACACCAGGTATGAAGTAGCAATTATTTCAGGATGCTCTATTTTTTTTTAGGCTGTCCCATTGTTCAGTTAAAATTTGAGGCAGTTCCTCCGTGGTGTACACATGAAACAGGCTAAGAATTGAAAATCTTGCTCTCTCTCATGTAAAATATCTGACACATCCTCCCACGAAATGGCCCCCCAGGTATTACAAAGGGCAACACTTTTGCTCCTGCAGAAAGAGAAACACAAGTATCAGCTATTTTAAACTCCACCACATCCTGCTGAAACTGTCCCTTCACAGCAGCAGGGATGACACAACGGGGAAACGTGTTAAAGGTCTGTCCCCTTTCCCCACCATTCCCTTGAGGGGACACAAAGGCAGGACACAAAGGGACCCATGTCCAGCCATCCCTGGGAGCAGCCACCCATCTGTGTGCCCTGCTGGCACTGCAGACACTGATCTGCAGGGGGATCTGCCCATATGGAGCTGCCCCGTCCTTTGCCAAGGTGAAGCCGGGAGCTCTGTGCTGTTACGGAGAGTGACA
>JAWWEW010000023.1:20956906-21008664 GCA_035583185.1 Anabacerthia variegaticeps
CCCTTGAGGGGACACAAAGGCAGGACACAAAGGGACCCATGTCCAGCCATCCCTGGGAGCAGCCACCCATCTGTGTGTGGGATCTGCCCATATGGAGCTGCCCCGTCCTTTGCCAAGGTGAAGCCGGGAGCTCTGTGCTGTTACGGAGAGTGACATCAAAAAACTGGTCACTGATTCATCACATGGTTCTGTTCCACCTGTGCCACACACAGGCTGCAAGGGAGCGGACTGGGGACACTGAGTAATAATGCAAGGAGCATTCAGCATCTCTGAGATGGCACAGGGAATTAAAAAATGACAGCTCAAATTATGAAATTCACGCTGCAGACGTTACTGCCCCAGGCCTGTTTTCTGAGAGAGGACCTGCATGATCAGCCCTCACATTGAACTGCAGAAGGGGCCCCTCATGCAATCCACACACACAAAACCTGGTAAGAATTGACTCCTACACCTTGGAATGCTGCTGCTCTCAGAAGATGTTGGACCAAGTGAAGTGGCAAGCAACTTACTAAGGTTTTGTAAGTTACCTGTAACATTTTTACACTCTTTATAATCCTGAAAATTCACCTCTCCCACAAAACAGCCCATTTTTCATGAAGGAAACTGAGACAGAAAGAGGTTTATGGTCTTACCTAAGGTTAAACACCAATCAGCATGAGAGAAGGAATAAACCAAAAGCCTGCAGTTTCCTGACCAGGCAACCTTCAGCTTCATTAGTCAGTGTCTCCACAAGCAAATACCTCCATGAGGAACTTATTCCTGCTTGCAGAGCAGTATCCAGCTATGCTGCCCATGCCTGGGCACCACAGTGACTGGGGGACATGCAGAACAGGTGAGGACAAAAGGCTGGTCAATGATGTGACACCACCAGCTTGCACAGAACCAGATCACCAGTTCATATCTAACCCCAAATCAGCACAGGTACAAAGAGCAACACTAGAAAGGGAAAGAGAGGAAAAAAATAAAGCGTCCTACACTGGTCATGCAGTCTTTTCTCAGTGGGGTCTGGTGCAGACACAGAGGAAACCCTCAAGCTTCATCCATCCTGACTAAAAAGATCAGAATTTTCCTGTCCTCATCCCAAATTCTTCCCTCCTAAAGCTTAAAGGAAACATGCCAGGGACAGGGGAACAAAAAACAAATGAAACTACCCTTACTCACAAACTGCTTGCTAATATTAAATGTGGAATCTAATTTTTTTGCAATTGCTGAACTTCAGACAGACTCTATTACGTAAGTTAACGCCTCTAAATCTCCAGAGACTGGTTTTATTCCCAGCTCTTCAGTACATTTCTTGTATGACTGTTTGGACAGCCATTCCATTGCTTTCTGCTTCAGTTTGCTGACAGAGTAGGGAAACGAGAGTCCCAATGCCCTGTGAAGTACAGAATGGTAGTAAATCTACAAAAAAAGAAACCCAAACAAAAAGGTCGGCCACACAATAAAATTTTGCTATTGTACTTAACCTTTTTCACTCTTCCATTACATGAAGAAGCAGGTGAAATCAACCTGAGCACTAGTCCAAAAATGTACTTATGTAGAGCAGGTATTTCTCCCGCCAGTACAGGAGGAAGGACAAACTTCACTGTGGTAACACTGCAGCACTTTTATGCTCTGCAGCACTTTCCAAAGGCAATCAACCCCTGCATTAGTAAGTTTGTCTTCATCTGACGTTGTCATAAACTCAATTTGCCAGGAAGAACACTTACTTTTGGACTTCATAATGAATGTGAGAAGGTTGTGCACGCTCCTGACCTGCACCCGGAGCCATGACTAGTATTTCCCACTTATTTCCATACAGTCACACCACTGGCAAGGGCCGTCTCTTCAGGAGTGTAATCAACAGAAGGAGCACATTTACATCATTATACGCAGAGTCAGAAGACTGAACAAAAAGCAATTATACAAGAGAGTATTTTTTTCACATCAACTGGATCTTCTGTCCTGCAAACAGCACCACAATGCTCATGAGAACCAACGCATACTTCCCAGCAGCAATTCCCCAGGCAATTACTTCAATGACCAATGTTCTGAGATTAAAAGGTAACCTTCAAAAGTATACGAGGCATTTGAAAAGCACAACAAACCCAGGACCAATGCAGCACCATCAAGTATGTTGGCAGCAAACTGCATGAGTCCTGCCTGACCACAAATGCCCCAGAGTCAGAAGGGCTCATGCCAGCAGGCTCTCATTAAGCACTGCCACTTGGAAGTGAGAGGCAGGGCATCACTGGTGGATTGCCTACAGCCTCCACACCCAAGCAGGAGTGTTTGTCTTCTTTAACCTTTCCATAAAGGAATTCTGAGTGGAAGTAGGACACTTGTGCTCATTGCTTCTCCAGTGAAGCCTCCCTTGCCTGTGTGTGTCCTCCAGCAGCGTTAACCCAACCAGGAAATGCGTTGCTCCCCATTTTCCAGGCTGCGCATCCAGCCCCACGGGATGCTGAAATGTCAAG
Source organism: Anabacerthia variegaticeps (assembly GCA_035583185.1). NCBI lineage: Eukaryota > Metazoa > Chordata > Aves > Passeriformes > Furnariidae > Anabacerthia > Anabacerthia variegaticeps. The sequence goes on from JAWWEW010000023.1 coordinate 20,959,363, forward strand.
CAGTGAGGGGCAGTCTTTAATAAATGCCATACTGCCCTTTTCTCTGCAGTGAGACACTGCTGTGTGATGCTAATTGTACTCAACAGATGAAGCAGCATGAGGCATCAACCCTTGCCTTCACTCAGCCATGCTGTTATCACGGTCACATTAATGTGGCTGCTGCACCTGCACCTCCACAAACAGAATGGAACGTGCATGTGTTCCTCCAAGAGGCACGTTAGGAAGAAGAGAAATTAGTTTCAAACTTACTGACTAGAAAAGCTGGTATAATACAGGGGAAAGGCAATCTAGGAGAGCTTGTCTGAAAAGAATGCTTTGCCTTTCTCAGTCAGGTCTGAAAAGCAGTGATGTCCATGTGCATACATGCACGAGGAGAGCAGGATCACACATGTACCATCACCAAGGGGAACACACACAGAGGGGCCTGCTCACAGTTCCAGAGCTCCCTATCAGATCTGTTTCTGCTGCTTCTCTCCTGAAAATCAAGAACCATTTGCAGAAATTTCCCTTTTAGAAAGGTATCATTAGCTGCTCTAGCAGTGAAAAAGTGGTTTATCCAGCAAAAATTAAACAGAACCCAACAGCCCCAATAAGAAAAGGGGCCATTAATCAAGATGTACCTTTTTTTTCCTAAAAAAGGATGAAACTCATGAGACCAAACATCAAACATGGCATCTCTCTCAGGAGAGATTCAAGCCTTTTCCCCCCTTCAGAGGGCTTTGCACTGATTAGCAGAGATCAGCACACATCCTACCCTCCTTCAGCTGCAGGCACTGAACTGTGAGCAGGTACATCCACTCCCTTTGGTGTCAGTGAGCAAAGCCAGCCCTGCCAGGACTCATTACTATCCACTCTGACTTCCAAAGGGAGGTCCTGGGGAGCTTGGAGTTCAAAGCCAAAGGACATTAGTCACAAGGTATTTCGTTCATGGCTGTTCCCTCCTGCCATGAAGGACATGGGCATGGCTGCCCCTGAAGATGTGAATGATGGTTTTGTTTCACAGCTCAAGCTATAAATCAGCAAAATACACACCCTCCCAAAATGTGGCCTCTGTTACTCACAAGCACACGTGACTGCTGATGTGAAAACTACATTTGCTGACAGCATGGAGCATTTCCTCACCCCCAGTGTCCTGCTCTGGAGACAGTGGGCAGGATGGTGCCCCCATGGCCCCCTCAGGACCTGCTGCTGCCTTCACCATTAGCCACCTTCCTGGGCAAGCCACATGGCCAGCAGGCACCCTCCCAGCCTGCCCTGGAGTAAGTGCTAACCAGCAGCTGTCCCAGCTATTCTCAGGGACTGCAATGGGCACTCAGCCAAGGCTCGGGGCTTCTTTTTTATATTCTTCTTATTTTTCTTACCAAAAAAGACTAAGTGTAGCAGGGAAGGAAAATCAAAAGGCTCCGAGTGCATTCTACTGAGCTTAAATTAGAGAGGAAAGGGGGTTTTGGTAGGCATACATTTGTGCTTTATAAATAAAGAAAAGGAGCATTTGGGGCAGGAAGGTGAAAGGGAGCAATACAGAAGTCAACAGAAAAAAAGTACTCCTTTCAGGATAATTTCCAGTCTGATGGGTTAAGGAAAAACATAACCCAAGCTATCCTGGGGCATCTTGCTCTCCTGTGCATGACAAGAGAACAATTAACTAATGGTCCTGCCTGCTGCCAGCAGACACTCCAGACCAGACCTTCAAAGGAAGGTGGAGATGTGTAGGAGAAGGAGTTCATGCTGCTGAACATCAGCACTGTTTAGGAGCTTGACAGCAGAGGAGATAAGACACTTGTTGCAAGTGCCCTTACCTGCCCCACTGCACAGCTCAAACTCACTCTTTCCAGAAATCACACCACAGAAATTTTGATCGCCAATTGCTGATTTTTAAACCCTTCTGCTAAATTTGATGGAATGATTTATTTGTACAGGCCAGTTCACAATGTCAGTCTCATCCTGTCAGGTAGGTCACTGTGTCTTCATTTTCCTCTGCATATGAATCAAGAAGTGACTGCAAATGGATTCTGGGCAGGGGTGTCCTGTTAGACTGTCACTCCTCTGCAGGCACTCGAGCTGATCAACTGTCAGGATGGGCATTACAAATGACAGTGCAGGAATTCGATGTAGGTATTCTCTACAATGACAGAATTTTTAGAAACTGAAAAGCAGGAGCAGTGATCTGTAAACATTACACTAGATCTCTGGCAGCTGACCTCAAAGAGTAACTCATTAAAGCCCAGCAATAGTCCTGAGAAGGTATGTGATGAACCTTCAAAGGGTGCAATAATGGACACTAGAAACATTAGAAGCAGCCTGTTCCTTTTTAAAATGTAAGCTCTTTATGAAAACTCATCATGAAAACTCATGAAAGATCATACTGAAATTACACACTCCCTAAAGGAGAGTGCAGAGTTATTTTAAGTACTTGCCTCACACAGCCTTTTTTATAACAATAATTCATAGAAGTAAAACCTTTCATCTAGTGTTATTAATCACAGAGAAAGTGCATGATCAATACATCACTGCAAACTGAGCAAATGCATCGTGGAGGTGCCTCTGCTGATATTATTGCCTTCCTTCTTATTTTCACCTTCAAACTATGGACATAACTTGACGGAGAGGTAATTACTAAGATTCAACACCACCACCATTTCCCCTCCTGTTCATGTGTTGATTTGCCCTTTTACACTGAGCCTTGTGTAGGATATCACGATGTTGTCCCCAGAGTCAGCTGAGCTTTTGTTACCACTAAAAGAGCTTTTGCAAGAAGATGAAAGTAAAATCAAATGAGATCTTGATCCTCTAAACGTGTGTGATTATTTACAGTTAAGAGGAGTTATACTTAAGGAAGACAACTTACAAACTTACAGAAAACAACTCACCAACTTATAAAAACCATCTTATAGTTAACAAAGTTGGTAGATGCCCCGTTAACACACAAAATAATTCCAGATACCTTCCTATAAAGTGTTGTGGCTCGAGGTTTAGATGGATTAGTCCTTCCAGAGCATCACTGCAGCACAACCCTGCAGCAGAGCTGGCTTATCCTTAGGTGCCTGTCAAGTGACAGACTGTAAGGAGACAAAGTGACACTGCAGAAAACTGGAGTATCAGGCAGAATCTACTGCTGTAAGAGCCTGCTGAACATCCTCTGGCATCATGGCTTAACTTCAGAGCTGAGAGAAGGTGCTGCAATATTATGAACTACTTTTCTATAAAATCAGCATAAAAATCAAACACAAGATGTAACATTCCCGTTCCCACACAAGAAAGATTACTTATTAAATGTGAACACAATCCACTTATGCAAGCAGTGTTTAATTGCAGGCTTCTAGGAGGTCAACCAAGAGTTTAAGTCAGCGCCAAGGGAACCGCTCCCTGGCTCAGCAGCCAGTCTCAAGAAATGAGTTTTATCCTCTCTCTCACCTCCTCTGCCCCAACCCAGTGTTTGCAATTAGAGAACTCAGCTGATGATTGCTTGAACTGGGAGCAGGTTTGAGCATATAGGGATGAGAACACACAGCTTCCACTCACTCTTTAATTACTGGTTACCAAAGGACCAACCCGACACACAGAGCAGTGATAGAAGCCGCCTTCCCTTCTCTTCCTGCAAGGCTTTGCTTCCCAGCCAAAGGCCTTTTATCTCTATGGCTAAGGTGAGCATTAAATCCTCCACTGATACTCAAGTACATGTTTTCTTTTTTTTTTTAATACAAGAGCTAATAGCATTAACACCTCTTTGCATGAGGAATCCTCCTGAGTAACACCACCTGCCTGCTGTGTGGGCACACCCACTCTGGAAAGAACGTGAGGAAGTCACATCCTGCAAAACATACTTAATGTAAAACTCATTACCCTGCCTGTCGACCAGCAGAGTGGCTTCCTCTGCTGGGGCAAAACAGAGGCTTTCATGAACAAACCTTGCTGCACAAGGAGTCAGAAATAGAAGTACATGTAAATACCTCTGAGATGTTGGTACCAGAATAGACCGAGACATGAGGCACTTTGGGGGAAGATAAAATACATTTTAAAAACTCCCAGACTAATTATTTAAAATACTTAAGCAGAGTTTTAATCAATGAAGGAGACTGAATGGTAAATTCCTGCATATGTGTGGTACCTGTGAGCTTGGCTGCTCGTGTACCTCGTACACAAAGAGCTTTATAAAAACCAAACCAGTCAGTCAGGCTTGCTGGTCTTAGTGGTCTTTGGTCATTCTGACACACACAACTGCACAAGGCACACCATCAAATGTACCATCAGTACCTATTCCTGCACTGCTAAAGCAGACTTTTTCTTGCTATCCAATTGCCCTTTCATTATTAACTCCATACACCTGGGTAGCAAATTTATGTTCCCCTTAGAACCAAAACAAAGCTCCAGAGAGTTTAATCCAACTGCAGCTGCATAATCTTTCTTTTGTGTCCAGCTAATACAGTATTTACAACACACTCCAGAGGAGCCTCTCAGTTCCATTTCACATGTTCTCATTGCAGCCTCCACTCCGGCTTCACACATGGCCCCTTACCATTGCCCATTATGGTTGTGCATTGCTTAAACAAATAAGCAGGAGACATTTTGGGGCCTCTATTTTAAGGTTTCAGTCAAAAAGCTGGAAGTGAGAGGGACAAAATGCAGCCTTCTCCTTGCAATCCCATTTCTACAGCCACACAGCTGAGTCAGTGGTGTGCAGCAGTTCATCTGCAGCACACAGCTCAGCCCATGCCTGATGTGGTCCCCAGGGTGCTGCCCAGCACCCTCAGCCGCCAGAGAGGGGTCAGCGTGAGAAACTGTTCAGGGACAGGGTGAAATCACTTACATCACATCACCTAAAAAAGGGAGGACAAATGCATCTCCACGCGCTCAACTCCACGAGGCACTTTCTGGAGGAAAGGGGAGGATGAGAGAATTACAAAATGCAGGAGGAAATGAAGCCCTGGTGCATGACTTGAACACAGCAAAGAGGAAGCAGAGGCCCTAAGGGGCCCCAGCAGGCAGGGAGGAAACCCCCAGCACATGCCAGCACCAGCACACTGGCAGCTATTTTTACACAGCCCTCACTGTCAGGATTACAGCACTCACTGCTCATTTGGGAGCAGAACGCTTGTCAAAATAGAGAACTGACAGGCATTGTCCTAGCTGGCAGGAGCAAGAGGTTGTGCTGGAATGGGCAGAATGACAGCCATGCACACAGTCACACATGGGCTGAAGGTGTCCCAGATCCTGCCCCTCTGTCCAAGCCTGCTCTGTACCCAAAGGTGCAGGATGCTCTGTACCCAAAGACACTGCACCCGGCTCATCGTGGGGTGTGTGACTGCTCTGTGGCCATCTCAGGGGTCACCACATTCTTAGGACACCATCAGCTGCAAAGCAAGTGCCTCTTCTCTCCAAACATTCAAATACTCCTCATATTCCTCATGATGTAAGTTCAGTTTTGTTTTCCACCTTATGGGCAAACCTACAGTCTCCAAAGCCCAGACCTGATGGCTTCTTCAGCACCTCCTATGCAGACTGTTTTAATCATTAAACAATGTTAGCAATTGCTATAATCAGAAAGATTCCTGCTTGCTGTTTATGCTCCTGGGCCACTTCTTGAAATAAAGAGAAAGTAAATTCTTATTCTATACTACAAATTAAAAAAAAAAAAAAATCCTCTTATCAGTTTCACATGCATTTACCTCTATTTTGTAGCTACAGGATCACTGTATTTCCAGCTGCCTGAGGAGTAATAATGAGGGACCCACCTACCTCATATCCAGACTTCAGACTTTATCACAGACTCCACTCAAATTATACCTATGTCCACATTTCCCACCAAGTAGCAAGAAGAGGTTTATTTCCTGTTTTCACTCAGGCAACCACAAACAATCCAACCTTCCAGCACCGGGCTTTGCTTCTTAATATTGAGGAAACATTCAATTATGACAAACCACTGCAATTCTGTACAACTTTAAAGAATTGTTTAGGAACACAGGATACTTTAACACACCGATGAAATCAAGATTAACACAAGCCCCATCTTTTATTTCCTTGACGTGGAGGCTTCAGTGCCTTGACAAATAATGGCATCAAAAGGAGCCACAAAATTCCACGTGAAGCCAGAACAAAAGGCATACGTAACATTAACCACCTTGGGACCTCAAGTTTCCAAATAGGGCTTGAGGTCTGTCTTTAAAGCATGGATGAGGATTTCTTTGTACATTTTTGTACCATTGTTGGTTTTAGTAAAACAGTTTAAACACAAAAAACAACCCCTCACCCATATTTTTTCCCCATGGTCAGGGCTAAAGGAAAAAAAAAAATTCCAAACAAAGCCTTCATTCTTCAGCTCTTAATGATTTTCATCAGCACCACGTGCTGTTCAGAATTACCAGAGATTACCAATTCCAGGCAGTGAGTGTGGAGATCCTGCTGCTCTGAATCACAGCTCCCCATTAAGAGCACTGCTCCTTCAGTGCTGGCCCATCCTGCACTGCACCAATGCCCTTGTGTTTAAACCTTAACCATTCCCTAAATCAGAACCCTGGCAATGACAAAATCATGTTGCTTTAGAGAATCCTGCAGCCCCTTTGGCCAATTCATGTTTCTTCAACCAGATCTATATTTAACCCAGAGGCTTATGACTTCCCAGTTTATCTATCACCCCTAAGTGCAGAGCTCTCCTCACAAGGCTTTAGTCTAACTCACACACAACAATTGCCATTGGTAACACAGGAGGAGCTTCACTAGAGGTGCTCCAAGAGCCAAGTTGGAGGGATGGGAAGTCCCCAGCTGCAGGCTGGGCCAGCACCCTGTCCAGCCAAATATTAAACAGGTTCGGCCTTGGGGAATCCATCACTTCCCTGGCAGATTATTTTACAATGGCTGATTGTTCTCCCTATGAACAGTTTTCCCATTGTGCCCAATCCCAGACTTACAGTCAGGTTCAAGCAAATGGTGGAAGAACAGGACAAGGACTGAATGCTAAACTGCTTTTATAAAAGGTGAGGCTTGAGCTAAGATTCCGCCTGAGAGCAACTACAGCACTAAGACAACTGAAAGCCTGGTGTGTACTTGAAGATTTTAAACCATGTTTTGTGTAAAACAGAAACTTTTTTTTTCATACAGAAGCTTCTCAGATTTAAGCTTTGCCCAGGGGAAGAAGTGAAGGAGTCTCACCACTTGGAAGACAGAGCTGCTAAGTGCAGCAGGAGACCTCACCTCAGCAAGGCCCAGTGTCCAAAACCAGGATAAGTTCAGGAATTATCAAAATTGGATGTAATCTGAGAAACCCAAAGATGGCTTAAGAACACGGTCTGCTCCTGACTCCTGAAAACTGCCACAGGAACTATCATTAAAAATAAAAAAATCCACATCAAACCCCAAAATGGGTCTTCAGAAAACCTACAAACAAACAAGTCCCCCAGTGTTCAGTAGGCTGTCCTTGGCAGCAATGCAGCAGCAAGCAAGCAACAGGAAGCTGCCTTCAGACTGCACATTAGTCACACACGATCACTGCCTACTGAAAAGAGAGCAGAATTAGTTAAAATAAATGACTGAATGATAAGGGGACAAGAGCCTTATTATTTTTGGAAATGGCAAAGGCTGGGGGGTTTTTGTTAATGAAAAGACTGTGAAGAGAAGTCATACAGACTTTTATATTATTGGCTGAACTGTAAAGCATCTCAGGAGAGAAGGAAACCGTAAAAAAAAAAATCGTGAAAGTTAAAAAGATGCATCAAAACTCAGAGGATTCAACACAGAAAAGATGGACTTACCAAACTCTTCAGGGAATTGCTTAGTAGATGTTAAACACACGCAAAAAGCAGTTAACTACAATTAGATATTAACAAAAATACAGATCATTTCAGGTTCCTGAAGAGTATCTTGGAAAACCTCTGTCTTGGGAGCCCAAGGCCAAGGTTGGAACCCTGAAATGCCAACAGTGCTGAAGATCAAGGAAGGTGTTCAAACAGCACGATGGATTCACAGCCAGTGACAAACTGCCAGAAACATCACCAAGGAAAGCACTGGCTCAAGTTTCAGCAAGCTGTTCAAGATTGTCACAGACAGGAAACCCAAATAATCTACATTGCTATTTTGTTCCAAAGCCCCAGACATTCAGAATTAAAAGGCAGCAAATCAAGTCCGTGACTTTTGGAGGCTTTGAAAATAGATCACAGTTAGAGCTCCTAAAAATAGCTGGTGGAATGGACCTTTCCAAAGCTAAGCCAAAACATAAATAAATCTTGTATTTAATTACAGAATTAATTTCCAACTAATATGATTGCAACTTTGTACGTGCATCTAGAGAACTCATTTCCTCCTCCCTCCAGATGAATATAAAAAAATGACATGTTCTTCATGATCTCAGTAGATAAGAATCTGCTTTGCTGCCCTGCTCCATGGGTAATTGCCTCCAAGTGCAAAGCCAGGTATGAAGAGCTCCTGGTGTTGGCCCAGTAGGACTGCACACCCAGTGTGGAAAGGTGTGCAGAGCTCTGTGCTTTGTGTGGCACACAGTAAATACAGCCACCAGGAGCAACCCAAAATCCCCAGCACAGAGAGCACATCCCAAACTGCTTGTTCAACACCACAAGGCAGCCCTTACCTCTTTGTATTGGGTTCTGAGCCCAGGCCATCTTTGGTTTTAAGCAGTACTAAAGAGGAGACAATCAAGCATTGCTCAAACATAAAAAGGAAGTGTTTTCCTTAACTCTGAATGGATCTAATTTTATTTTCTTGTGCTCACAAGTTCATCATACCCCTGATTTCAGCAGGGCAGGAGACTGCAGCGAAGCAGAGCTGAGCAGCAGGAAGCAGGAGGAATGTTTACATTCCTCAGCAGTGCTCTCAGTGACTTCCAAACCCACTGAAAAGAAACAAATGTCATTATCATCTTTCAAAAAAATATATACAGAAAACTTCATTTGGGATTTTGGACACGGGAGGGACCATCACTTTGAAACTGCTGCAAGGATTCATTCAAAGGCCACTTGCCACCAGCACAGCTGTTCAGCCAGTTCTCCTGTTTTGCCTGTGTTTTTGTTTTCCAAGACAGGGAATGTTTGTTCCACATTTGTACCATCCTCCAGCCAGCAGCCCAACACATCGGGGCTAAATGAAATCCCGCCTTTAAACAAGGAAACACATTGTGACTCAAGTTCTGACCTCACCTTTATTAGGAACATAATGCAGGTTTCATTGCCTCTAGTTATAACCCCAACATCTCCCTGAAGATTCAGCTGCCCAGTGTCACCTGCCTGGGGAGGCAATATGTGTGAGCCCCTCTGCCACCGCTCTTACACTGGGGGGAGATCAGACTATTCGGAACTCATCTAGACCTGAGCCTGGAGACTGACCAATAAGGCCCAAACCAGGTCTGAGCTTTGTAGGAAAGCTACAGATGTTGCTCTATCAGGTCCTAAGTGAAGTGAACAGGAAGAAAAAGAAAAGTCTTACATAATAAGAGAAGATTTTATAGAATAGTATCTTTCAGATCCTATTGCTGGAATTATCCCACCAAATTATTCCCCCCCTTCCCTCTCCAAGGAACTTGTGTTAAAACATGGGATCAAAGCAAGCTTCTGGGTATTTTTCACTGATGAGCTGGGCACAAACGAGTGTCCCCATTCCTGCCCTTCTCTCTATACTACTCAACTGCATTTTCTTATTTAAGAACCTTTTTAAAAACAAATCCAGGTATTTATAAGCAAATAAACTTTCTGACCGCATCTTTCTCTACAGACACAGTAATTCCCCGAAGGAGAGGCATAGAAGCCTAGGGGCTCCAAAGGCAGTCCTCTCCTCCCCTGTCCCCAAGGGTGAGAATCACTGCATATCACACTTATTAATCCAGATCAGCAATCCCAAGGGAGGTGAAAAGCTAAACCCCTCCTCGCTGATTTCTGTTGTGACAGTAGCCTTATGTCAAACAACAATAATTTCAACTCCAGTTTTATGCATGGGGTCACCCTGATTAAAACAACCCAACCTGTACTGATGGCTTCAACACAGCCCTTGCACTTGGCTGGGGAGCACACCCAGCACACACGGCCACAGGCAGAGCCATCTCCCCCCACCCTGGCAGCCAAGGTAAGGATTTCAGCAAGGAAGAGCCTTCTCCCAAGTTTCACACCAAAGGCAATGCAAGAAAGTGGTAAATAACTCTACTTCTCCATGTGCCCCATAGGGGACTTCAGAGCTGGATCTATCCAGACAGACCAATGAAAAAGTGTGAGTCCTCTCCACAGACAAACCATCCAGACCATTGTTGTTGGTTGGACAGTGGCCCAAACAATAAGCTGTTTTTAGAAAACCAGGGGTTCATCCTCTTATGTGGCATGAGGGAGGGATTTAGCCTTAATTTAGCACCATTTAGAAAAGATTACCCTTTAATTGCAATAGGAGTTGGGAGACACTGGCAGCACTGAAAAGCCTTTATCCCGCAAAGCTTCCAAGCGGTCAGCGGCAGCTCCCGAGCCAGCAGCAGAGCCAGCCCCTGCTGGCCCCGGCCAGAGGAATGCAGAGCTGCCCTGCAGCTGCCCAGACAAACCCCTCTTTCACCGGCATGCAGCTCAGCAAGGGTCTGGGGGGCTGCCACGGGGCAAGGGCTCAGCTGTCAGTACCACCCAGCGCCCTGCCCAGCCCTGCTGTGGGCAGAGATACCAGTGACAAGCCCCTTTCTCCCTTCTGGAATCAGCCCAGTCAGGTCAGCAGAGGCAGCTCCCCACTGGTCTTCTTAGCTTTGCCATGCTCTGGTGGCAGGGCAAGAGAGGTGTCACACTGTCCTTCCAGGGCACGAGAGCTCTGCTGAAGAAGCAGCGTGACATCCTCAGGTGTGGGGTGGCCAGAGCCCTGCCAAGCCCACCCAGTCTTCATAGGCACTCAGGAGCCTGTCAAAAATGTCATGTAATTTGCAGCAAAGCTAAATGCCCTTCCAGCTTGGGGGCCAGGAAAACGTCGTCCTTGCTCAAACAGATTTTGCTGCAGCGGTAACATTTGTCTTACATCTGTGCTGGAATAATCCCACTTTAAGCTGGCATAGGACATTCCAGACCCTACTGTGCTTGAACTCAACCTGGCTTTACTTTTAAAAGTTCAATGAAAAGTAATAATTGCTGTGCATAGACAAGGCCTTAAGCCAAGGTTTAAGAGTCTTGCCCTCCACGCCTTACCCATGGCTGGCAGTGTGGGGCATTTCTGACAGCCTTAGGCCTGAAAGATGAAGGGCCTGCCCAGCTGCTGAGCCATCTGAACCTACTGGGAACCAGAGCTCTCCAGCAAGGAGGCTGGGAGCTGGGGAAGAAAACCCTGAGGAGGATTGATCAGAGGAGAAGCCATGGAAAGGAACAGTGTCAAGGGAGAAAGCAGATCTTATAGAGGGGAGGCAAAGAGCCATGTGCCCAGGCGAAAAGATAAGACAGTGGCACAGGACAGCAGTGGAAGCAGGTAGATCAGAGACTGCAATGCAGTGCAGCAGGAAACCAAGAATATTATTCAAATGCCTCAGACAACTTTTCCATTATCACAGCAGTTTTCTGCACTCCAAGAAGAAAAAGAACAAGAAATACACAGTCCTGAAATGCCAAGACAGTAGAGCAGTAATCCAAGAGGAAAATACTGTAACCACGCTCTGCTGTGACACCAGTTCCAAAGGCAGCATTTAGACAGATCTTAAAACACAAGAAGAGTTAAACAATCCAAGAGCTAAACAATCTAAGTGTGAGCACTGGAGAGCATTCATGTACACAGACACCAAGTACTGGGCTGTTCTTGATAGCTCTGGAATCCCTTAGAAGTAAGAACTAGCTTTCAGAGCCTCATTGAACCAAGAGGCAATGGAAAAAATCTCAGACCTGCATGAACTCCACATCTTGTGGAGGCTCCGTTCCCTCGTACAGCTGTGCCCACTGAAGATTAAGGCTGCATTCTTCATGCAAAGCCTAACTGTGACGTGCAGCAAGACAAAGCTGACACATGACTAGCACAGCGTGGTACTGGGCAGCAAGTGGAGCCCAATGCAAGAAAAACACTGTCATCAAATTCATCACTTTCTATGGAGACGACCTTGCCACTGAGAACAGCTATAATAAGACAAGAAAATACATTCCTTGTGAAGCACACACAGAAATACAGTGTCAACCTTAGTGCCATTTCAGGCCTATTGTGAGCAAGCACAGGACAGGCCTGTTGTGGAAAAAAGGACATACACAGCCACACCGATGGTGGCAGCCCATGGGCTCTTTGAGGCCAGTTCTCAAAATTCCCAGAGCCAAGAACCTTCAAAGTGAACAGATGCCTCACAGGGGCTCTGCCAGCCCCAAAAGCCTCCCTGGATGGGCCAGATTCAGAGAGGTTCCCCAGCTGCAGTCCCTCACACTAAGGAGCATGAAAGGAATGAATGCCTTACTATGCTCCACGCAAACTTTAACAATGGCGAGGTCAAAGGGAACATCAGACCAATTTTAATGTTAACAGGCTTTGTGTCACGTTAAAAGGGTCCATTTGCTTCAGTCCCAATAACTCATTTATATTTTAGGGCACTTGGCCACACAGGCTCCATTAGAACAACCAGCTACCAAGCAGTGGAGCAGCTATTTCGTATATATGTCTGTATGTATCCCCACACATATACATGTGACTATGTATCTATATACCCACCCAGCTTTTGTTCCCTGCAGACACTAGCAGCTCTCTCCCACCACATTTCCTTACTGTACTCCTATTGTTTGGTTTCTACCTGTTTCCCAAGTTAAATGAGTTGGCATTTCTCTCCCTTGTCTCCCTCCAAAGAGAGGGTAAGATCGAGCTGATTTGCTAGTAAGTGCTGAGATGGGGGAGGCACCTCAAGCACAAAACTGCTGGGAAAGCTGTGCTCTCCCTACCTTGGCACCCACGGGGGCCTGGAATACACAACATTTCAATGGGAAAGCTTCCTCCAAACTTCCAGGACAGGCAATGTTCCAGTCCACTATCCAACAGCCTTGACACAAAGCCTACAGCCCAGCCCTCAGAGGCTCTCTGACCTTCCTAAAACCCCCCAGAATTCAGAAAGGAGTCTCATTCTACAGTTCTAGCTCCAATTCACTACTGTGCTTACCTCCACTGTGAATCCAGGAGGACAGGAAAGCACAGTGGCTCACTTGAGGGAAAATGAATCCTGGAATACAGGATTTTTCCCATCCCAGAACTCCACAGAAGTTAAAGGTAAGTCATTCACACCACTGTAGGAGTTAAACTAGGATAGAATGATACAAAATACACACAGGGGTGAGAGGAGGGCTTCAAAACTCCCAAACATGACAGTGATGAGTAGGATCACTGCAAAAGCTACATGCAGGAATAAAACTATAAAGCCTGTGCAATGCCCAACACTGACAGAAGACAACTCTTCTCTGCATTCCTTTCCTAAGATGCAACACTGCAAGTGCCACAGTAGGCAGCATTCCTTCACCCTCCCGAAATCCAGACAAACAACTAACATACCTCACATGCTCCACTTGCTAAAATCTCGATTCAGCTACTCAATCCTTCAGGGAGTGTTCACTGAGGGGATGAACCACATAAAGCAGGCCAGACTTTAGAACTGCATCCTAAACAGATGTGAGCAGCAAGATACCAGAAGCACAGAATTGTTGAGAGTGGTGAACTGGAAGGGAGCTCTGGAGATCACCTACTCCAACCTGTCACCAACAGCAACCTGCTCAGGACATTGTCTACTTGGGATTGGAATGTCTCCAAAAATGAGAGCCCATAACCTATAGGCAAAGAACAGAAAATGAGAAAGTAAGTCCAACATGTTACATTGTGTTTGTGACTATTTATGCATGTGCTGTGGCTCAGTCTCTGGTTTTTATGGACTGTTCTGTAGCAACACAAATAACACATGAGGCTGGAGCTAAACAGCTCCACAGCTGGATTGGTTCCAAATGACTCAAAAGTGCTCTTAAAATATTTCTGTGATTACTGAATGATCTTAGAACAAGCCTTCATTGTAACCAGTGGGGGTGGAGGGAAATGTTTTAAAACAGCCCTATTCCCCAAACACTGCTCTAATTTAGCCAGTTAAGTGCAAGTGGTCTCAGTTCCCAGGGATTAGTTTGGATAGTTTGGCTTTAGCCCATCTTTAAATTGGACTCAATTAGTACAGAACATAGGCTGCAGTCATTAAAAAAAAATAAATTAAAAAATGGTATTAATTACCCCTAAAAGAAGAAACTTGCAAAAACAGCTGCCTTACATTTTACATTTTGTAGCTGAGTCAAATGTGTCTGAAATGCAGCCCTGGACAGAGCTGCAGGTGGAAGCCAGCAGATGTTACTACTCCTCAAATGGCACCCAAGAGCCAGAAGCATCCAGTGCACACCCCCCACCTTCCTGATGCTCCTCATCAGCGTGTTCTGAACCCTTTCCATCCATCCATCCATCCCAGGCTGAAACCACTGCAAGGCAAATCTCACTCTCACACAAAGTACAGTCCCTCATCAGTACCCTGGGTCAAAGCTTGTAATTTACTTTTAAAGCCAGTTGTGCATATACTTGTACACCTGGCACTGCTATAACATTAATACAGTGAATATAGAAATTGCCATGTAAGGTTTATTATATAAATAAACCCAGGAGAACCAAGCCTGGCATACATGCACAGCTGAAAGCAAGTCACACGTGGCAATTGCTAACATTTGAAGAATGACAGGCTGCTAACAGGTCAGTAGTGTTAAGTTTGAAATAAAACTCCTAATATTTCTTTATTCTTTTACAGAAGGCTTCACTTCTGAAAACCTTTTGGTAAAAACCCTTCTGTGGACAGGAAAACAAGAAACTTTATAAAGGTTATGTCCTGCTCTCCAGCTGCAGCAATTTCACAACCAGCACTAGTTCCAAAACAACCCCAGAGCCCTAAGGGTTCACAGAGCATGCAACTGAAGGCAGGATGGCTGAGGAATTCAGCAATTCCAGTTTCACCTTCCCCTGGGGAGTGGGGAGCTCAGACACCCCCACCTGCCATGCTCCCAGTTCTCCATCCTATCTGGCTTAGGTTCCCCTCAACCTGAGAGATGCCCTTTCCCAACCCATGAGGACTGTGGCTCTTGAGTGCACAACACATGCAGGGTTACAGGCAGAGGAGGGTGGGAGAAAACAGCACTCTTTGAGGAAAAAAAAACACTATAAAACCCCCAGATTTGTTGTCTTTTTCATGCATTCCTTCCCTTTCATCTTCTGAGCACAAAGCAGTTTTAAGAGCAAACAGAATTATCCAAAAACTCCACGTTAAATGAGGAGATTGAATTGGGTATCTGTAGTCAGAAGGAATCTGAACAACAGGGCCAAACCTCCATGTAATGGCAAGCGAGGAATGACAAGAAGCCAAAAAAAGAGAGAGAGGCAGCTCTACAACTACCCAACATACTTTTGGGAAAGATGCCTTCAAAAATCCTCTCACAGATCCAACGAAACTCTCCAGGAAAGGTTATTTAGGAAGCAGACACATCACCCTTTCCCACATTTTAGAAGGGCAAGGGGTAGGGAGGTTGGGTGTGCAGTGAGACAGCAGAAGGTCCCAGAAATGCTGCACAGCTCCAGGAAGGATGCTCCTTGGGCAGTCATAGGGAATGTTTTGACAGTGCTCAGGGGAACAAAAGTTCTAAGCCCATCACTAGCTCATATTTGCTCTCCTTACCCCTTCTCACTGCTCAGCTGGCAGCATAAGAGAATGGTCTCCACATTCTTTCACCGTAAAGAGGTGAACGACAAGAAGCATCTTTCAAAATCCATTCTTCAAAAGAGCAGCAGACTGAAGATGTTTTCTTCTTGTGTTTAGCTATCACATGCAAAAAGGAAACTTGAGCTTTTTCAGCCTTCTCATGATGCAAGAATTTACCAGACGTGCATGGACATATACATGAGAGGAATAAAAATAGAAGGAGCTGCCTCCTGCTGCAAGATATTCCACATATGTCAATGCTTTAACTTCCACCATTAATACAGAATTCTGAGTTGTGTTCACTGTGGGCCATGGGGGAATTTGTGTTTACAATTAGGTTTGATGCACTTCAAGAGATTTCTCAATGCAGTTCACCAAGGTCACATTAAACCAGGCAAGTTCATCCATTCAGGATTTAATTGCCTGTACTTCAGCTCAATTGTGAGAGGCAGCACTGACCCATGGACTGTATTTAAGGGAGCTTCATCAAGAATTGGCTAAGTACATCAAAGTTTACATGAAAATAAGGTTTTGGAATTTGAGGATGTATCTCCTTTCTCCACAAGAGTAACCAGAATTAGAAATTCATATCCTAAACGGGATTGAAGAAGGACTGCATGTTAATTTAAGATTAAACTCCAGCAGTAGAGCATAACATCTAAAATCCCTTTTCTTCTACTTACTTTCTCACAAATTTAACCAAGGAAACATCCTTAACAGCCTCACTGACACAGTAAGGAAATCTGTGATGCTGCAAACTAAGGACACAAGACAAGAGTCTTAAATGTTTGCTGTTTCCAAAAGCAAATGAGCTATTTTCCAATTCCATGAGAGCTTTGGCCATTTCCAAAAGGAGAGAGCTCAACATACTTCCACTGGCTCCAGCTGATTTAAAACAGTTGTGCTCACAAAACACACATTCCCACTTCCTGCCCGCAAAACGTCCTCAACCCGGCTAAAATCAAGGGGGGAGAAAAAAAACAAGACCAAAATGTGGTGCTGCTACTGCAGAACCAAATCCAAATATTAATGAGGGTGTCTTGCTGCACCTCCAGGCTGCAGTGCCTGCTCTCCTCTCAAACACTGGGGCACAGCTCCAAGGAAATGCTGGCAGAGGATTTTCCTGCACTTCTGGCCATTGCTTTTCAGGGTCCTTCTGCATTTCCCTAAGATCTCCCAGACTGTAAGTAGTAAAAGCCCAACACAGACTATGCTTTTCTGCTGTTTTGAGAAAAGCTGCACCAGAGGCTCTTTGAAAACACGAGTTTTAACTCAAACCTCAAAGCAGCTGCAGAGTTATGGGCTTGGTTTGAGGGTGCATTTGTTTATACTAAAGGGCTCAGGAGCACAAACAGCTGTACGAGGTGAAATGCTCAGTTAACACCTCAGATGTCCAAACACAAAACTGTCTCATGAGTATCAGAGGTCTTAAATTATTTGGCATTCAAAATGCAACTACCAGAGTCATGGAATTCCTCCTTTACAGGACAGGAGAAAAGGAAAACACAGGGGCAGTTCAGGGACTTTCCAGCCTCTCTGGGCACATGTAAGAAACAAATCACCCTAACTTTCAATTCCTCCTTCCTCTGTCCTCACTTCGATAAAACCTCTAGGGGTAATTTTTTTTTTTAAAGGCACAATCCCTGATATTTTGGCATTTAAGACTGGCAACACTGTCAGGCAGTGTGCAAAGCCAAGATTTTGTCTATGGAAACCTGTATTTGAGGCTACAGGGGCAGATGTCTCACATTTGCCTCTCCTAAACAGATGTATTGCACAAATAAGGGCACAGGTCTCACCACATCCCATGCAAGCCCAGCACGTGGCAGAAAATGATTTCTTAAGTCTCTCTCACTCCAATTAGTTTCTCTGGCAAGACTTTCATAACCGACCTATGAAACAAAGTCATACTGGACTGGTCTCTGTTCCCACTGAATTCCTGGGGGATCTTGTCACAGCTGAATAATCAGATGTTAGAGGGATCTTACTCATTAGGAAAGGTACATGATAGTTCTGCCCTTGTTGGTTTTATGGAACCTTTTGCAGTTGACATGAGGGGCCAGCTAAGTGCCTTCCTGCCCACCTGAAATGTTTTAATCACACAAATGTAGGAGGAAAAGATAGTTATATCCTAACACAAGCAGACTGAATCATTCAGAGAGGTTTGCCAAATCCAATCACACCAAAATCAGTAAAGTTTTTAAGTAAAACTCTTAATAAAGATGCACAATGAAAGAAATACACCCAGTGTAATAACTGAAATTGCAATTTGCTGTACTGTACTACTCCTTCCCATCAGGAAAGGAGCATCTCCCTAAACACAAAAGTAATGTCTAGTAAACCTGCCAGAGTAAGGGGATTTTTCAACTTAACAAAATGTTCTGGTTGTCATGCACTTGAAGTTAACCCGTTTCCACTGCTTAAATGCAGCTCTCATGTAGCTATACAGTTTGCTACAGAGTCCCTTTCACATCAGCCTTACTTATTATGCACACATAAGACAGATTTTTACATGACAAGATCTCATTGATCTCGAGAACCAACCAGCCATTCAAATTTAAAAACAACCATCCATATTGTTATGAAAGACCACAAAGCAGGCCAACAAAAGCTAGAGCAGTTGGATTGGTTTAAGATCACAAAGCTTATCATTCCACTATAACAGGGAGAAAAGAAAATCAGCATATTTTTCTAGAGGACAAGGCCAGCACAAAGATTTCTTAAGGCTACTCAGAGAATGCACAAAGCTTTGCATTTCCTTATTCATTTCGTCACACTAAATATGCTGCTGTATTCGCAATGCAAATTCTTCTTTAAAACCCTCTGCCTACCACCACTGCTGCAAGACGCGGGAGAATATCCCAGCACTGCTGAGTGACAGAGTGAAAACCATCACCAACTGTGCAAACCGGGCTTTTGGAAGGAGAAATGTTAGAGGTGGAAGGCACAAACGCTTGAAGAAGAAAAAAAAAAACCACACGGAAGAACAGATATTTACTGAAAGGGAAATAACACTTCTTGTTAGAGGTCAAGCCTTGCCATTAATGACATTACAGCTACTAAGTTATGCAAGTTTATACAAAATTCAAAAGGGACAGAAGCAAATTAGAGCTCTGGAAATAAACAGATCAACCCCTGTTATTCACTCCAAGAGAAATCATTTATGTGAAAAATTATCATTTATGTGAATCTCAGTTATAACAGCTGAAAATATCTGATTTTAACCACTTCTTGGCTAAAACCAAACACTTTCTGAAAGCATCAGCAAAAGGGAGCTGAGTGGAATTGCTTTGCAAAGCTGTTGAACACAGTGACCCAAGATACAAGTCAGACAGGAGCTTTTACTCCCATGGATACAAGTCTCAAAAAGCTACTGCATTAAACTGTGCCAAAGAAAAAATTTCAACCAGGACCACAGCTGGATGATTTCTGCTAAATCAGAGACCAAAACTGATTTAGGGAAGCATGATTTGGCAAAATGGCCTTTCTTCTTTTGATAGCATGTGCCAAAGCTGAGGGCACACGCTACCTGACACTGCTTTTTTCTGTTCATTGCCCCCTGGGGACAGTCACACTCATCCAACAACAGCCAATTTCTACTTCAAAGGTCAAGTGAGAAAAACAAGGCTTGAAAATGCTTTCTTTCCCTTTCTTTCCTAACATCACTCTGTCAAAAAGCTTCATCCACTGCTTCTGGCAGGGGCCCTACTGCCCAGCACTAGTAAGAACTAGAGGGATGGGTGCGCTACAGGCATGTCATGCTAACTCAGCCACGCTGGGCATCACCACCAAGTTTCTCCCTCAAAACAAACACAGCCTTAACCAGCGGGATGTGAGAAAATCCCTCCTGCTTTAGAGTTACCCACTCATACAAAAGGACAAGCTCTGAGCAAACATCACCCTCGCTCATCAGAAAACACAAAGGATTCTGACCTGGCTAAGAAACTCAAATTGGTTGGAACAACCCCTTTGTGCACAGGAGGCAACGAAACTTGTTTGGTTTGGGCAGGTTAGATGCCACTTATGGTGTTAGGTCAATCCACTTCTCTGCCTTGGAGGTAGAGCTGAACTACAGCTCTGGTTCTGTCCAGCACTGACACACTGGACATGCAGAGGGACTTCCTAAAGACCTTAGCAAAGCCTTGCTGCCTAAAGCACAGCACTCCACACTCCCTGGGAGCTTGCCAAGTTCCAACCGCACACTGGCAGCGGTTGAGGGGTGAAAAGACTAAAGCACACCAAGGAGTGCAGCATAACACGGAGTCCAGGCCATCCAGCACAGCTCAGGCCCCCACCAGACACGCCACTGGCTCCAGAGAGAGCTGTACAGGTCCTCCTGTGGCACAGCTGCTTCCCAAACATGGCTACAGCACTGCAGAGAATCCACAGCCAGCCCCACACTGAGCTTCAGCTATGCTGGGGCTGCACATTCCCACCCAGACCCATGTGCAGGCACATGGCCAGAGCCAAGCAGTTTTCTGGGTAAAGGGCTCTCTACACACCCCATGTGGGCCTCTGCTCACCCAGAGCTCCAGTGGCAAACCCATCTGCTTATGGGCAAGATGGACCAGAGCTTTCAGCAGCCTCTTCAGGTAAGTCCCACCTACCGACTCCAAAGCCTGACACACACTGGGGTGTGGAGGCAGAATCCACTGCCTAGGGTAAATTTCAGTCAGAGCAGGGAAAACAGCGGAGAGAGGAGGAAGGTAGGAGGTGGAAAGAAGAAAGACAAGAACTGGGAGAAGGAGAAACTAAAAAAAAAAAAAAGTTGGAATTTGCAGCTATTATAATTAAAAATCCAGCTCTTCTCTGAAATGGAGGCTCCTCTATTCATTTGGATGGCAGAGTTGATTTATGCCACTTCCCTCTGCTAAGGTTTTGTGGATCATATTTCAAACCCACGTTATATTCCTCTGTTGCTGGGTTACCAGATCTGAACAAACAATTCTCTGCAGTCTGCCAAAAGCAGAGAAAGCAAGCAAACGAATGCCTGGAGGATGCATCACCCTCTGGAAATCATCTTACGGCCCCACGCTGCTAGAGATTAGTCACAAGCTTACACAGCATAGACTGAAAGAGGAAATGGTCAAGCTATTCACTCTGAGGGCAGCACACAAACCTGACAACTGCTATTCTCACCTGCCTGTCCCCTCCCAGGGAAATCAGGCAACCTTCCAAATCATTAGAATTTTCTTGCAGATGACAAGAAATATGGTCCTAAATCCAAAGGCATAAATTGGGTATTAACAGCCCTGCCACCAGCAAGTGTGTTCCCATAGATGGTGAAACAACAATGAGCAAACCACCACAGCCCACGTGACAAAACACCCGTGACTGTAGGTTGGAGACTTTCAGTTTGAAGGTTTGTCTGTCACATCAGGGGCTGCACAAACTTCTGCTGCAGGGGTGTGGGAACACACAGCCATCCCCCAGTGGGAAGCTCTCCGGGTTCAGGCCAGCCCTCAGCCATGCTGCTGGGAAGGAATCTTCCCCTGCAGCACCTGTGGGGAGAGGCTGCCAGCCTGCAGCCCTTGGCGCAGAGTTTCTTGGGCCAGCACAGCCTCTCCCTGGCTGCTGGCCCTGTCACCGTGTCCCTCTGAACACCCTGGCAGGCTCCCATCCCTCTGCAAAGCCTCGGCTCTCAGGTGCCTCACCCAGCTCTGTGCTGAAGGATGCCAAACCCAAGGCTCTAAGGAGCAATTTATTTGGGTAAAGACAAGAAGTGTTGCAGGACAGACTGCATGCCAGGACAGTGCCCTAGCAGAGCCACCAGCCTGACAGTGACACGGCCACTGCAGCATGCCCATGAGTGCCAACTCCCAGCAGCCAGGCCGGGCTGAGCTCAGCACCAAGAGCAGCTGAAGATGCTCCTCATCACCCGTTTGCTGCTGCCTTAACGTGCTCTTGGTGAGGTGGTACCTGCACAACCACGTGCACTGCCCCTCTGACTCCAACTGGGGAAGTGACCTAATTCAAGAACAAAAACAAAAGAAAGAAAAACAATAAAGAAAATCTGGCTCACTTTCACAGTGTAGGTTACTGTATCCCCTGCACAGGACAGCAAACACCCAGTGCTGCCATACATCCAGGGGAACAACATGTAGCAAATTGTACTACTGCTGCCAAACTCTGGTTTTGTGAAACCTTGAGTTTAGTATAATGTAGAAAATTAGAAACAGATTATCTAATGTTTGCTGGAGGGTCAGGGCCAGCCCTTATTCTGGGTCAAGGCACAGACAGGCACCACAAACGTGATCACAGCAGCTTAGGGAAAACCAGAAACATGGGGGGGTTTAAAAATCATTTAATTCCACCTGAAGGTCACTCCAATATTAATGGAGGTATACATGAGGTATAGTGAATTTTAGGAGAAAAAGTTCAAGAAGAACATTCAGCAATTTCATTAAGTAATTTGAAATCATCACTTCAAGAATATTATTTCTTATTTTGAAGACGGGCAGTTCAAGGAACACTCGTAAGGAAATTTTAAGTCAGTAACATGAAGCCTTCCAGGTTACTACTTCTAGTACAGCAGAAAAAATTGGAAAGTTTAATTTTTCAGGCTTTATTTTTTTGCAAAATGAGGATACATGAGAAAAGGAGCTTTTCCAAAACACAGCACTAAGTGTCAATACACTGCAAGCATCAGATTAAAGTTACAGATGCCTCTATTCTTCATGTAAACCACCCATGGTTTATCAGAAGACGTTTAGTTTACACAGGAATATTCTGCTTACCCATAGTTTTCAATCTGATTTGACACTAGAGACAGCAATCGTGTTCTCCTCTAACATTCAAGGTGTTGGAGTCCAAGTAACAAGCACCATTAAATCTCCAAGACAGCTTCACAGAAGTATAACCATTTTCTATTAGTATGTGCAAAACTGGTATCAGTTCCCCAACATCAATTTGCAGTCACATTTTTCTTATTCTAGAGTTACCCATATATAACCAGAATTAAATTTCACTAAAATGATCTATTTAAAGAAACATTTAGCTTATTTTATGCATTAAACTCTTTGATGTTAGCAGTCCTGTTTGGTAATCTCAAATGTCATTAAGGTCCTTCCCTTTAGGCAGGAATCAGTATTACACCTGAATATTAATTAGGAGGCTGCATATCTGAGGCCTTAGAGGTTTTGCTACTGAACCTCATTATTTAGCTTGATTAAACACAGACTTGGTCAATCCAGCACTGAACTACGAGCACAGAGGGTCTAATGCCAGCCTTGTCAGGTAACTTTAACCTAGCCATTCCTTTCCTCTTTACCCTTATGTTCCTGCACACGAAATGAGCACAGCAGTACAAATGCCAAAATGCTTTGATAAATCCTGCAGAGAAAAATCACTGGTACTTCAGTCACCAGCTTGTAACATCTGTCTACAAGGCACACAGCACTACATGAGGCAGACAGGGAAGGGAACAATCTCTCCTTCACTCCTGAAGGTGCACAGTTAAAACATTAAACCAGCCTGGATGAAATATCAGGTACCCAGCAAACTGTTATATACATGAGTGAAATAAGCAAAGCAAGACTTCCAAGAGCAGTCACACATCCTGTACTCTTCACTTGGGTCTCAATATGAAGTCAAACAACATAAATATTACAGCCTAGGACACGCCACTTCAGCTGCATCATACACTCCCTTGAGCTCCATGAGAAATGAAGCAGCAAAGTGTTATGTGAACATTTCTTTCAAAGACAGCTCCCAAGTTTAGCCAGGAATCACCTACAGAGAAATCATGGATGACACAAAGTCAATACATGACCCTTCAAGGTGAAAAACAGAACCAAGAGCCACTGTCAGCCTAAAAAGAAGTAAAGATCCCTGTGCAGATGATTGCCACTATTCTTGTAAGCTTGTTCCCTGCTTAAAAACCACATACAAATCATACACATCACACTAACTGTGATATACTGACACGTGCATTTAGACTTAAAGGACAGCCACAGTCTATTTGTGAACCTTTACATTATTACAGAAATAATTAATCCTAGTGCCTCTTTTCCTAGGGATTCAAACACCATACTACCACCACCAACGCAACACAACCAAGTAATCAGAAAGGAGCTTTGGACAGTAGCCAGTTTCATAAATGACATTCCAAAGCACCTCCAAAGTACCCAGCAAAGCAGATAATCCCTTTTTCAAGCAAACCTTCCAGGCCATATTCCCCCACAAATCCTCAGGAAAGCAATAACCAAACCCTCAACCACTTTTGTGAGCTGGAGCACACAAAGAGCTCATCCTATGTACTGTCCATGCTCGGGCAGGTAGACAGCCCTGTCATCTATACAATTAGCACCATTGCAGGCAAAGGCTTGCAGGGTGACTTACTGGCTGAACATAGCCTATAGAAACTACTCCTTGTTGCTTCATCTCCTAGAGGGGGGGAAAAAACCAATAAAATTATATGTATTCAACGTGATGCAGTATTTCACGACAAGAAAGGCAGTATCTTATGTCTCTGAACTAGGGAAAACATTTGTCATCATCTTTAATGAAGTCTGAAATCAACACACTTTTGCAGAAGCAAAGGTGGTGTTGAAGATAACCAGTCAGTTTATGTGGGGAGACAGTCTGTATTTGAATTTTGGTCTCCTAAATGAAAATGATAGAAGAACTGCAGCACAAATTACCATAAAAGATACGAAATCAAGGCAGCACACATACAAGTAAAAGAAATAACTTAGGGAAGACTCAACCCCAGTTAAAAAGGAGTTGGTGTGAAGCCTCAGTGCAAGGACAGGACAGCTCCCTGTTTTCACCAGGACAGCTTGGATTGCAAATACTGGGTGTACACAGAGGTCTTCACAAAATGGGGGAGAGCTCTGAGGATTCTTGTGCACCCAAAGGGATACAACAGTGTATCTGGCACAGATGGGGTACAGGGAGGAGAACCTGGCTGGAAAGATCTGATTACTGTAGCAGAAAAGCCTGTACTTTGAACAAACTGCATGACAAAGTTCCCACGCTCTGAGCCCATTTACCTACGATATGAACAGGGCCGTGATACACGGGTGCTTCATAACGTGGAACAAATTAAAGCATATCCAGATCTGCAACACCCAGCAGGACAGGAAACTGCTGTGCCTGCCCTGCACCCTGCCTAACACGGATGGTCTTGTGCTGCTGAGGTCCCCCAACACACGAACAAAGTAAGATCTAGAGAGACTTAGAGAGCTGTATTAAAAAAGGCTGCATGAAGAAGCAGGAGGTGGAAAGCACTCCTGTTCTAGGTTAACATGCCACCATCAATCAATCCCCTGCATTCCCCAGAACAACTTCAGATGGCCCAAGGTATTGTTAGCAGCACTCCTCTAGCTGTGCCTGGGAAAAACAAGAAGTTGCATAAGCAGCAAGGATGACAAACTCCTCCTCTGAGAGCATGCTTCATGCATCTGCTAGAGGTTTACAAGATCTAATGCAGACCAGATTCCCCCAGAGCATCACAAGCAAGCTAGAGGAGCAATGCTCTTTCCCCATGTAGGCCAACTAGCAGAGTCCTCAAGCTGTTTCCAGAATTGTTTGCCTCCCAGGTTCTGACTTAATTACAGTGGGATGTGCACACACAAAGCAAATCCTTCAGCATGTTAAGAGCAGAAAGGAGTGAATCACTGCTGATGCTGCCATTTTCTTTTTTCTTTTTTTTTTTTTAAATCTCTTTTACAACCTTCACAAGTTGTTGCAGCCCTAGAAGAGGTTATCATCACACCTTTTTCCACCTGAAAGCCAAAACACAGAGCCCAGCCCAGTGACTAAAGCACTACCAGTGACTGAGGCAAGCTGGCTCCCACTGGTGGGTCAGGCTCTGTCTTGCTCAATGCGGTTGGGCCAGTCCCTTCACCTCTCCGTGCTGTTTCCCATCCCACCCACCAAAGGGTTTTCTTTCCCTTTAGCTCAATTCTATAGCTCTCACCTTCTTTTCAAGACTGCCTCTGCCCTTGACTTCCACAGCTCCTGTATGCTGCTGTAACTGTGCTGGTCTCAAGTGGCTTTAGGAGCAGCAGCACAATCAGTTCAGCTTGCATATTCACTTAACAAGTTTATAGCCACATAATTCAAAGTTATTAACCTCTCTGTTTATGCTTGTTAACATAATAAAAGCAAAATAAAGCTGTATTTACAAGAACAAAAGATACACGGGAGGCAGGAAGGGAGGGCATTCACCCATTCAACTGAAATTTGTACCAGACCGTTCCAAGTATTTACTTTCTGTTTGAAATAGGTTATTTTGATTTTACTTAAAATCCATTTCCAAGTGAATGAGCTAAAGCAAAGCCCCATCGGATACAGTTTGCACGGGTCAAATAAATCCACAGTATATTCACCTCTCAGGCTGTATCAGATCTTTTGCAACCAAGGCAAGGCCTAAGTCAGTTGAAAAGCAGCACGGGGTTTGCCTACACAGCAAATACTGAGCCGGCCAAGGCTCCAGGCAGACAACTTCCCATGGGATATGCTATGCAGTGGGCTGGCAGGGGATCAGCTCATAAGGACAGCAAACCCCCGTGTGACTCTTCCTTGGGCTGTGCTTTTCCCCTGTTCTACACGAGAAAAGAACTTATGTGCCAATCGACCGACACAGCGTTTCTCCTGACAAACCTTACTCTACTGTGCAGAATAAATCTGGAGTTTCCTTTAAAAAATAAAATTGTTAAAAATATGCCAACGACACAGAACGGCACCAAAACGAACCTATGTGAACTAAAGCCTGCTGTATCATTTTCGTGGTGGTCCCTGTTGAGTGATTCACACCGGCACAAGATTTCTCCCTCCACACAAAAGCAGGGATAGGACAGGATCACCAACTCACCCTGGTCCCGACTTTTACCACCCACTGCTTGCTCGGGCCGTGGGGTGGGAAGGGCAGGGCAGGGGGGCCAGCAGCCCCGGGGAGGGCAAGGGAGGGGGGGCAGCAGCCTCGGGGATGGAAAGGATAGGGGGGCAGCAGCCCCAGGGAGGACAGGGGGGCAGCCCCAGGGACGGCAAGGGGGGCAGCAGCCCCGGGGAGGGGAGGGCAGGGGGGGCAGCAGCCCGAGGGGATGGAAAGGGGGGCAGCAGCCCCGGAGAGGGCAGAGCAGGGCAGGGCAGAGGGGGCAGTCTCAGGGAGGGCAGAGTAGAGGGGCAGCAGCCCCGGGTGGGGATGGCAAGGGCGGCAGCAGCCTCGGGAATGGCAGGGCAGGGTGAGCAGCAGCCCAGGGGAGGGCAGAGCAGGGGGGGCCCCGGGGATGGCAAGGGCAGAGGGGGCAGCCCCAGGAAGGACAGGGCAGGACAATGGGGCAGCAGCCCCGGAGAGGGCAGGGCAGGGGGGCGGCAGCCCCGTCCCCGCTCCTCGTTCCGGCCATCCCGGCCGGCACAGCCCGCAGAGCCCGAGGCCGGGCGCGGAGAGAACCAAGAGCGTTCCTGGGCCCCGCTCGCACATCCCGGCACGGCGGCACCGGCGGGGGGTCTGAAAGGCCTTCTCCCCTCCCGCTTCTCCGGGCCGCAGCGCCCCGGGCTGTCACCGGGGCCGCCTCACCTCCTTCAGCTGCTCCATCTCAGCGCGGATGGTCTCGTACTCCAGCTCCAGCTCCTCGTACTGCTGCTTCAGCTGCTGCTTCTCCTCCAGCACGGCCAGCCCGTACTCCGCCGCCTGGATCTTCTCGCGGGTGGTCTCGCCCAGCTCCTGGCAGAGCCGCTTCACCTCTCCGCGCAGCCACTCGGGCCCCGACTCCATCACCAGCCGCGAGTACTCCTCCTCCTCCATGCCCAGCGACATGTCGGCGGCGAAGAGGCCCTGGGGGAGCGCTAACAGCGGCGAGGCCCGAGCCGGGCCGGGCCGGGCCGGGCCGGGCCGCCCATCGACGGTCGGGACGCGGAGCCCCCGCCGGGCCAAGGAGGGGCCGGGGCGCGGAGCTCGGGCCGGCACACGGAGCTGGGGCCGAGGAGGGGCCGGCACACGGACCTCGCAGAGCCCGCGGAGCCCCCGCCGCTGAGCCTCGCCCGGTCCCTCCCGGTCCCTCCCCGGTTCTCCCTCACGGCCCCCGCCCGGCCCCGGCCCCGCCCGCGCAGTGAAGGCGCTCGAAAGGCACGCTGGGAGAGCGAGTCCCCGCCCGCCCCCGTGCAGCGCCCCGCGCGGCCCGCGGGACTACAGCCCCCAGCATGCACCGCGCGGGGAGGGACCGCGGGAAACAGTGGCTCCTGCCGGGCGGGGAGGGAACTGCAGGGGGGAGCGGGAGGGGACAATTAGTGGGGATACAGATGGGATACAGCTGGGATACAGTGGGGATACGGAGGGGATACAGAGGGGGGATACAGTGGGGATACGGAGGGGATACAGTGAGAATACAGTGGGGATATAAAGGGGATACAGTGGGGATAGAGAAGAGGGATACAGTAGGGGGATACAGAGGGGATACAGCAGAGGTACAGCAGAGGTACAGAGGAGATACAGAGGGGATACAGATGGGATATAGTGGGGACACAGAGGGGATACAGTGAGGATACAGAGAGGGAATACAGATGGGATACGGAGGGGATACAGTGGGGTCACAGCAAGGACACAAAGGGGATACAGCAGGGACACAGCAGGGGGACATGGAGAGGATACAGTGGGGATACAGCAGGGCTACAGTGGGGTCACAGAGGGGCTACAGTGGGGACACAGAGGGGATACGGAGGGGTACAGCGGGGGGACATGGAGAGGATACGGTGGGGATACAGCAGGGATACAGAGGGGACACAGAGGGGCTACAGTGGGGATACAGTGGGGATACAGAAGGGATAGAGCGGGGATACAGTGGGGACATAGAGAGGACATATCGGGGACACAGCAGGGCCACACACCGAGGCACGGACACTGAGGCATCCACACCGGGGTCACGCAGCGGGACCAAACCTCGAGGGGGAGCATGGCAATGGGACAAGGTGCTGGGCTGCCCCATGGAAGGAGGGATAGGTCACTGTGTGACAGTGACACTTGGGCAGCTGCACTGGAAAGGATTGGCCAGCCTGTGAGACCAGGGTGATCAGCCTTTGCCCCAGGTTGCACCACTAGGCACCTTTGGTGGCCAAGGCACAGGGGCTGGGACACCACAGGTGAAATGAATTTCTAAAGCATAAGGAAGGCTGAGCAGAGACAAATCTCTCCTATTTGGACCACTGCAATTCCTGAGCAGCCCCCTAAAGGTGGTGAGTGTGCCCCTGTGGGATGGGCAGGGACATCATTCACCCTCATTGCCAGGAGGGCTCTGCACCTTCACCCTCCCTGCGTGCAGCAAGTGCAGCTTCTGGACTTTCTTCCAGTGTCAAAACCAATCGGTAATGAACTGGTGAGCAAATGCCAAACATCATCAAAACAATTACATGTTTGAGCACTCCACGAGGTCTCAAACACAAAGCAATGTGTTCGCTTGCAGCTGCAAGGTTATTTTCAAGCTCCTTTGAACTCCTGCCTCGTGGTGCTCTGTTCCTGGTGCACGCATCCTTTGTCCCTTTAATAAGCTGTGTAATGCTGAGTGCTGCCTCTGAATCATGAAGATGCCTCAGTCAGTTTTCCTCCAGCCCCCTGACACTGCCTGTGCCTCACGTGCAGGGATGTGTTTGTCCCACGAGCACTGATGTGACACTCGAGCAATCATCTGGACCTAACAAGCAGCAAATCAGCATCCTCAGCCTACAGCGTGTGTGTGTGTGTGTGAGATTCCTTTAGCTTTTTATTTTCAGACTTCCTCGGGGGAATTTTTTTTTTTGTTAATAGCAAATATCTAGCTGGCCTGAGCTGGAAAACGTTCACCTACCTCCCCTGTGATTGATACGTCAGCTTTGGTGCCGTGTTAGGTTTGGGTGTTCCTCTGAAGCCGTGTCAGCTGCACGTGCCAAAGCTCATTTAAGATGCACATCTGGTGCTTTTGGGCACTACCTGGGGCTGCCTATGATCTTACATTGTTTTCAACAGGGGCAAACACATTCCCTTGCCCTTGGCAGGTCGGGACCATGAGGTCACAGGACTGTAAACCCCAAGGCAAGCCCATTTCAAGTGAAACCATTGATCTGTGACCTGTCAGGCTGGCAGCAGGTAAGGACGTGGAGGGGAGCATCTCTACCTCACAGCAGCCCAGCCATGGACTGGTGGAGAAGAAGGGGTGGCTGGCAGGCAGCTTCTCCTTCTTGTTTCTAACTTCTACCCAAAATCTAAGACTTCAACTGGTTGGGTTTTCATTTAGATTCCCTCCCCCCCCCCCATGGAATGTGCTGCCTTGGCAAATTCTAGTGTTACACCCCAAAGGAGTCATTAGAACAGAGTAAAGAGACAGGCAGAGTGTCACTGAGGGTCACTTAAAGTCAGTAAGATTTCCTTAGAGTTACTTTTAATCCCCCAATCAGGTGTCCCTGGGAGTTTATGTGCCATAGCCAACATGCTGGGAAGGCAGAAAAATATATCATAAATGAGGTGCAAATGAAAAAAGTCATATTCTTCCAAAACAAACCATACTATAGCCCTGTGGTGGGAATCTTGGACCTTGAATACCCCCCAGGGGTGATGCAGAGCCAGCTCCAGACCTGGCAGAGGACCTTTCCTGGACCTCACCCTGCAAAATTCTGACCCAGGCACACTCAGCTGAGGTGTCAGAGCCATCTCCTGCTCCTGGGGTGCTCAAGCTCTCATTGCCTTTTAAACAGTGCTTCCCCCATGCGTTTATGGAGACACACCCACATGAAAACAGCAGGATGCTGCAACCCACCATTTCCAAATGAAAGCAATGTGAAAGGTGTAATGCTATTTCCAGAAAGCTGAAGTCTCATGAAAAGGCATTTTCACTCTCTTGCACTGGATTTGTGCAGCTGTACCATCACAGAAAGTTTTCAGGGGCTTAAATATTGTGATTAATTTTAAAGCCAAGTGAAGAAAACCACAGCATTGTCTCTCAGATTCTCCTCCGCACTGTTTTTCACTATTAGGATTTCTTCTCACATGCCATTTATGTTTTTCTTTTGTCTGCCCAAGCAGGTAGCATTGCTAATCCCACCCATTCACAACTGATTCATCAATAAGATATTTTTAATAATAAATACTGGCTTATTTTCTTTCACCTCATACTTTCTAAGCCTTCCTTGTGCAGGGTTTTCTCTGCAACTCCAGACTCGACCACAAATTAGCTACTTTGCAGTGCTCCTCCCTCTCCTAAACTGAAATCTGCATGTCATGACTTGCTCTCAGGACACGAAGCTTCGGTTCACATCCTGAATATTTCGGGGATTACAAGGGACTTCACTGGGTAATTATTTCTTTTCTAGGTCATTCCTAAAATGAAAGGCAGTTGCTAGGTTTCATACTTTGTTATTTTGCTAAACTGCCTGAGATGCAATACCCAGCAGCCATTATAAATATCACAATATTAAATAACTAGCTGTTTCCAAAGCATTTGTGCCCAGTTTCAGAAAACTGCCACTCAAGGTAAGGATGCAGCAGAATAAAAGCTGGTGATGAGTGAAGGGGCACAGCCTGGCACGTGCCCATCCCCTCCTTCTGGGCACAGCCAGAGGCCACTGCCCATTTACCAGCCCTCTGTCCCCAAACTCCAGCAATGCAAAGCCTTAGCTGTCACCCCACTGACTCAAGGTGTCACAGCCAAGTGCATTTTGGTGCTGTGGGCTTACACAACAGCTGGGGACTGTTGGTCTGTGGAGATGTTAAAGCTAACCCTTGAGCACAAAGTGGTGGAATTACACAGGAGCCATCCTGAATGCTAAAATAAATTTGAGTGGTGTTTCTTCTTGGGGGAGTTAACCTACAGCAAAAAAATTCCCCAGGGGACAAGTCACAGCCCTGCAAGGCTAGTTGTCTTTAACCTGAGTCCCAGCCCCAAAGCAGGGAGGGACTCTAATGCAGCACTGCAAAACATTCAGGTATGTGAATGTGGAAAGCCAGCCTAACCTGTGCTTAAAATTTGGCTCACTGCATCTTTAAGAGTATCCTTAAAGATGCCTTTCTTTTCCTAGCTTACTTTGAAACAGTTCAAGTGTACCACAGTTAGGTGGTACAGCACATCAGCATTTCATTCTCCTTTTGTCCACTGCAGTTGTGTACAGCTCAGCTATAGCAAACATCAGAACAAGAAAGTCTTTAAATTGGCCCTGGAACACCCACAAGAAACCCTGGTGAGCTGTTCCCAATTCCTTCTCTTGTCTTCTATTGAAGACAAAAAATATTACTTTAGGGGTAAGAACACTTTGGAACTGGTTAGATGTTTGGTAAAGGTATGGTAATGACTATTCTCAAATGAAATGTGCTCCAAAACAAGAACCTGAAAGACTCGGGTGCCTTGAAAATTTTTATTTCCAAGAGTTTGGTGAGTTCTTGGCAGAAAGCTGCTGGAGGTAACATCTCCATGCAAGAAACGAGCAGAGGAATTGAGATGTTTGCCACGAAACCAAATTCTTGAGAGGTCCAAGCATCAGGAGAAAGAGGCAACTTCAGACATTTGACGGAATAGCTGGGCTGGATTTGGGAGCCCACAACAGATAGAAGGAATTGCCCCTTGCCCAGAACACTTGGATAGGGGAGCACTTGGATTTGGGAGCCCACAACAGATAGAAGGATTACTCCTTGCCCAGAACACTTGGATACACCAGCCTGGCAAGTGCTTGGGCCTCTGCCAGGAGATGTGAGGCAGGAATGGCTGGAGCATCCAAATAGCAGCACGTCTGGCACACCATCTGTGAGGCAGGGAACACATGCTCAGGATACTTCCCTGCTCCACCAGGAAGGAACCAGCCAGAGAGAAAGAGAGGATTGTTTCCCCTCTCAAACATCCCCCTGTTCTTTCCTCCTCCCCCCTGCCCTCCAAGCCCTGCCCATCCCTCTGACCCACCTGCAGCCTCTGCAGACCATGCTGTGCCCTCTTGCTTTCCAGCACCTTTTCCCCTTGCTCTGCTTCACCTGGAGGAGCCTCTCCTGTAGATGTGCAGGAAGGGCCAGGTGAGCCCAAGGGGTTGGCATCTCATCAAGCAGAACTGCAGTACAGGACTGTGTTTATACTTCATGCTGCTGAAAATCATAGAACAATAGGATGGGTTGGGTTAGGAGGGACCTTAAAGGCCACCTGCTCCAGCCCCCCGGCCATGGACAGGGGGATCTTCAGCTGTTAAGTCTTTCAAACAACCCCAAACTGCAGGGCAAGCAGGGCACCCACACCACCCCTGGTACCAGCCATGCAGGACCTCACTCCTCACCATCAGTGTTCCCTTTTTAAGTCATCTTTGCAAACCTGACTGAGGAGCAATGAAGGAGCTGCTGTTGCTCTCTTTCGATGGAAGAAACACACACTTATTTGGATTTAAACCAAGCCTGTTTCATTTTAGATAAATCATTTAGGCACATGTTTAAACTGGAGCAAAACAAGAGCCTGCACCTTGGGCCATACCAGTATAACCAAGGGGATCATTGCAATGCTATTTCTTTTACTTCTTTTTTTTTTTTACCCCCTTTTCATTTTGTTATTAAAGCACGAAGGAGTCACAGGTTCCAAAGGTTCCCTCCATGGGACTAATACAGATATAATAATACAGAAATGCTGCGTGTCCTTTGGCAGGGACTGATTTTGCTTTTCTCTGTAGAAGTAAGAAATACTTCTACTTACTCCCACCAGTGTGAGAAGAGAAGTTTGTGTATTTTTTCCTCTTCTCACAAGCTCTGCAACGAGACAAGCAGAGCCAGAGCCTGCTCTTGGTTGCACTGGGACACACAGCAGGCATCTCACTGAAGGCTGTAGGATTGCTCCCCATTGATGGCACATGGGTAAATCAGTGGGTCAGAGATTTGGCCCCAGAGAGGATGGTCTCATAACACCAGTGGGGCACAGCAGTTTGATGCCTTGGAACACCATCTCTGCCCCTCACCCTGCAGTGTGCATGCTGCTGGCACCTCCTTCTCCATCCTTTCTGCTGAAGAGCTAGCCTGGCAGAAATGGTGAGGCAGCATTTCTGCAGTCAGATGATTTCCTCCCTGCTAGGACGTCTTCCTGGCAGTGCCAGTTTTCCGAATACAAAGCAAACCTCTGGGGAGGGCATCAGATCTGCTTTCCATTCAAGACAACGCTAAAAGTCACTTTCAGAAGTTTCCCTCTCCTTCCCATCAATCACACTTCTGTGGCACCTCTGTCTGGGCCACAATTTGATCTATTTTGAATGTCTTCATGCCACTCAAGAGGTCAAGAATAAGTTTAAAGCAGGGCATTTTCCCCCATGAGGGAAGCCAAGCTGTAAATGGCATCTCTTGCTGGTGCATTCCCATCCCATGGGACTGCTCAGGAGCACATCAAGGCAAGAAGTGGCTGCTGGTCCTTCCCTACTCCTTTTGCCTTCTAAACATAGTATTCCTCAGTGCCAACTTTCTAGCTTAAATCGAAGAGAAACTTGGGGGGAGGGGGGGGAGAAAAAAGAACCCAAAACCTAAGTGTGGTGCTAATGTCATCAATTTGAAAGCTAATCAGCTAAATACTTCAGAGTATTTCCTGTGTTATGGAAATACAGGGGCCCTGACAAGAGCACCAGGTTTAAATAAAGGAAAAGCAGCAAAGGAAAGGTGCTGCAGTTTGGGGAGAAGGAGAAGCTAAGCTCCCAGCCCTCTCACTGCTGGAGGGGTTGGGGAGAAAGCAGGGGGCGAGCCAGGATGCAGTTAATTAGTCTGTGCTCTTAGCACTGAGCTAATGAATTATGAAACACAAATGTGCTGCATTTTGGAGAACGTCATTTCCACTAAGGCAGTTGGGGGACTCACAGATCCCACCAACACCTGCTGTCATCCCTGTATGGTTTAAAAATGGCAGGAATTCCTATGAAATTCTTATCATTTCTATTAAAATGCTTTGTAGAAGCAAAGTGTATCATAATGCCCAATGTCAGGAGGTGGTCACTGGGGCAGGGCTCAGCTTTAGCACTTGGAAATGCTACTGTGGGGATTTCAGGTTGTAACAGTGGGTTCTTACTTAATGCATCTGGTTAGAAATAAATAGAATTATACCTTCCTCCTTATCCTGTAATATCTGTCCCTCTGGTCTGGCCTTCAGATGACACTGGCAGAGCTGATTATAAACACCTGATATAAGAACCAAACAAAACCAAAACTAATGAAAAAAAAACCCACCAACCAAAAATACAATTAATAATAATAAAAAAGCAACACCAGGAGACTGAAAAATGGGGTGTATTGGTGTGGGGTGCATTGGTGTGGGGTGAATTGGTACTGGGTGCACTGGTGTGGGGTGCACTGGTGTGGGGTGCACTGGTACTGGGTGCACTGGTACTGGGTGCACTGGTACTGAGTGCACTCTACTGGGTACACTGGTACTGGGTGCACTGGTGTGGGGTGAATTGGTACTGGATGCACTGTACTGGGTGCATTGGTATTGGGTGCACTGGTGTGGGGTGAATTGGTACTGGGTGCACTGGTGTGGGGTGCACTGGTACTGGGTGCACTGTACTGGGTGCACTGGTGTGGGGTGCACTGCTGCTGGGTGCACTGGTGTGGAGGGAGTTGGTACTGGGTGCACTGGTGTGGGGTGCACTGGTACAGTGTGCACTGTACTGGGTGCACTGGTGTGGGGTGCACTGCTACTGGGTGCACTGGTATTGGGTGCACTGGTACTGAGTGCACTGGTACTGGGTGCACTGGTGTGGGCTGCACTGGTACTGGGTGCACTGGTACTGGGTGCACTGCCTTCCCTGCAGATCCTGCTGGTGCAGAGCAAGACCGAGTCCCTTTTTACAGAGAACACATGTTTAGGAATATCTCACTGCTCATTTCTGCAAATGGTTCTGTGCTTGAATAGCTTGAATGTTCTTTTTGACACGAGTGGAATCCCTTACCTCAGTGCCTGCATGATCATGCAGGAGCCAGCATGGTCTGGGCAAGTGCTTCATTTTGCTCCTTAATTATTGCAATTTCAGAAAGAGGGGGGATACTTTCTCCGCGGTGAGGTAACCAGATTAAAGCACCTTAACTTGACATGTGTCATGACATTTGACTTAAAACCAAAGGAAATGGTGTAACTCAGTGTAACTTCTTTTATTACATCACCACCCCCCCCCCCCCCCCCCAAATGAACTGGAACTGAAGGACTAGGGGTTTGTCACTGGGACACCAGTTCTTGTGGTCTTCACCCCATGTCCTGCACATCCCATGTCCACATAAGGTCCCTGGGTAGGGAAGGGGTTATTTTGCTTCAGGAGCACCAAAGGGCCCCTCTTATCATGTGGGAAATTTGTTTCTGAGAGTGGCTGGTAAGTACATTTTGTATTTTGTGGAAAAGGTGAGTCACAGCCTTGCCAGAAATACAAACTGCAGGTAAAAAAGCCCTGAATGCTACTCTTGGTATTTGTGTGAGTCCCCAGCTGAGGCTCCCGAGACTCCATAAGGACTATTTGAATGTTTGATATAGATAACTGCTATTTATATAGCTTGATATCATAGTAACAGCTATGAAGTATAACCCCTTTCACACAGAAGTGGGTATTGTTTTCTGGGAATGGGGCTGTGCTCTGGGTGCTTTGTGTTTGGGCACAGAGAGGGGCCCTGTGGCACAGGCTGCCCTTGCAGCCTCTCCTGTGGGCACCTTTGAGCAGCCCCCATTAACAGCAGGCAGGTTGGAAGGATTCCAGCACCCCACTGGAAGGTCAGGGGTGCCCTGGATCAGTTCAGGCATTCCCAGCCTCTCTGGGTGGCATCTCCCAAACTGCTGCTTTCCCACAGTCAGACAGAATTGCCCTGCTCACCTAACAGGAAAGAGCTTTGCCCTTTGCCTGGCACACAGAATTCCTTTCTCTGGTTCTGCACAGCTCCTCTCCAGCAAAGTAAAGCCAGGATAACCCCTGAGTTACTCACAGGGCTGTTCTCCTGCAGCTGCAGCACAAGTGGAGAGAAAGGAGATGCTGCAGTGGCAATGCAGGCAGGGGAAAGGAGAATGATTCCCCCGTACAAGTCTTGGAAGGTGAAGCAAAAGCCAGGAGGATTCCTAATTTTAGAAGATTCATACACACTTAACAATCTAATATATACAGGAACTGTAATTAGGTGGCTTGAGTTCTGCTGGCTCACAAGACACTGATCAGGAGGTTAAGTCTCTAGGATGCTTGTTTTTATTCCCTGCAGAAGAGGGCTGAGACTGAATCAGGAATATCTTCAGCCTGGAAACCAACGTCACTCTGAAGGAAATACTGAAGGATGAGGTAGAAGGAGAGAAATTGATTGAAAAAATATAAACCCCATGTCTTTTTTATGCAAGATTAGGATAAAATAAAAAAAGAGGGAACATAGGTACTTATTACTTGGGCCACACACATAAGTACTTATTACTCGGGCCACACACTTACACCATGTGCCAAAATTCTCCATGCAAATAGAACACCCGTGGGGTGAAATGAAGAGTCAATTTTTAGTGCTCCTGTCAACACACACATCCATGCTCACCTCCACATCCCAGAGACAGATTTGGCTGTGCCTGGGACTCAGTGGGGCCAGAGCTGAGACTTCCCTGTTTCCCCAGCAGAAGGAAGGGATGATTTCCTGCAGCTTTCCCACCTAGTTCTGCAGCAGGCTCTGGTTACAGTGCCATTATCCAGTAAGGACAAGCAAGGTGAGAGGGAGAACTAAGAAAATCAATTAGAAAACAGATCTGTGAGGTACCCTTGGAGACATCTCAGTGAGACTTTGTAACGTGGCCTCCTCATTCCCCTATTTCAGGAGAACTGAGTTATTTACAGTCTATGTAAACTAAGAAGGGGTGAAACCCGAGTGGTTTGAGCACCAGATATGTTCAAGTCACAAATGAGTCCTGCAAATATTTAGTCATTAAAAGAAAAAAATCCCAGGGAGAAAGGTTTGTGGGTGCAAGGTGCTTCACAGCAAAGTCACAGAAGTGAATCCTCACCGAGGGTGATGAGGACAAACCTTTCCCCAACACCTCGGGAGCCTTCGAAGTGTTTTGCTTACAGTTTTGATTTATCCCTTAATGTTCCTCTCTCAGACAGTTGTATCTGTCCTGCCAGTAAGTGAGGAAATAGTGACTGGGACAGGAAGGCTGTCTTAGGTCAGTGGTGGGGTCAGTTTTACATGGGTATGGCCCTCGATCCAATGATTTTATCCCAAACATGATGCTTATATTTTATTGTTTCAAGCACAATGTTCTTCTGTATTAAAGACTCTGATGTAGCAGCTTGCCACAAGCAGAGATTTTGATTTTTATTTTAGAATAAAGGCAACACAAGGTTTTAAGGGATTTATCCAGGTTTGGACAAAAATAAGCTTCATTTGAGAGTCCTATTTTAAAGGCAAAAATGTCACACTGTAAATCTTCCTTCACCCTATAGCACCATTGATTTAATACACCCTTGCCTGGCTTCTTAGGAACTGTAATTTCTTCGGAGTAATGGAGTTTAATCATGCATATTCACACATACTCCCTAGCCTTGGGACATTTCCAGCTGCAGGTGAGCATGACCAGACCTGAGAGAAGAGCACAGGGAAGGGAGGGTGTGGAGGTTCTTAGAGCAGGAGACAAAGGGAAGAGAGATAACTCAAAGCCCCAAAGCTTTCCTGGAAGGATTATCAACAAGGAAAAGTCATTTCAGTAATAGGAGCAGGCAAGATAGCACAGGACAGCAATGGCAGGAGTGACTCCCAGAGGTGGCTGAAACAATCAGGACAGTGTTTATACAGAACCTGAGCTTGGAAAGGCAAGGGGGAAAGAGGCAGGAATACAGAAATAACTTGGGAGAGG
The DNA here is from genome assembly GCA_035583185.1 of Anabacerthia variegaticeps. Taxonomy (NCBI): domain Eukaryota; kingdom Metazoa; phylum Chordata; class Aves; order Passeriformes; family Furnariidae; genus Anabacerthia; species Anabacerthia variegaticeps. Next base: position 20,997,799 of record JAWWEW010000023.1, read on the forward strand.
ATGGCAGCAACACACAAAGGCCGTCTCTGGCTTTCAGGTGGTGACAGCAGCAGGAAGAGATAAAAAAAAAAATATTGTCTTCTCTTTGGTTTCTTCTGCCTGTCCCCTTTTCCTGCCCTGCTGGCTCTCTGTGCAGGTCTTGGAACAGAAGTCCAAGAGAAACCACCCCACGATGGGGATGATAGGGGAGCTGCTGTGGAGCCAAGTGTGCCAAGGCAGGGGAAGAGGAAGGGATTCACAGAATCACAGAACAGTTTGGGCTGGAAGGGACCATAAAGATTATCTCATTACAGTCCCTTGCCATGGGCAGGGACACCTTCCCCTATCCCAGGTTGCTCCAAGCCCTGTCCAACCTGGCCTTGGACACTTCCAGGGATGGGGCAGCCACAGCTTCTCTGCCCAACCTGTGCCAGGGCCTGCCCACACTCACAGGGAACAATTTTTTCCCAATATCCCACCCAACCCTGCCCTCTGTAGGAAGCCATTCCCCCTTGTCCTGTCCCTCCATGCCTTGTGCCAAGTCCCTCTCTTGGAGCCCCCCTGGGCAGTGGAAAGGGGTCCAAGGTCTGCAGCATCCTCTTCTCCAGGCCCTACAGCCCCAATCCTCAGCCACTCCTTTCTAGTGCACCCTCAGTCCGTGTGACAGTCTGTCCTTGCAAGGGGCAGTCAGTCCTTTTTGCTCTTTCTGTGGGCTCTGGCTGAGCTGGGGTTCATTTCCCCACGTGAGCCCTCCCAGTGCTGTGCTCTGCATTGGGACCTGGAAAGGTGCTGACAGCACCCCAGTGTTCTGGCTGCTGCTGGACAGGGCTGGCACAGCACCAGGAACCATAGGAAACCATTAACTCAAGGACCATAAGAAATGAGGACCTGCTAAGAAACCATCCTGCCTTGTTGAAGCCCTGATCTTGGGGCATGCTGGACATCTCTGCTGGTGGGAAGTACAGGGTAGACCTTGTTATTCTCCACTTTGCTTGTGCACACACAAACTGCCAGTTCTGCTTCAGTTGACATGTGGAAAACCCCCCCAACTGGGTAGTTGTAGAGAAGATATATTTATTCAGCATTGCTGGGTGCATGGGGGATTGCTCCACCAAAAACATGCACCCCTGTCTGTGCTCACAGGCCTGTTTATGTACAGTTCAAACATGCATAGTCATTATTTCTTTATACATATATCTTACACAAGGCAGGGTTATTCTAATTAGCTCCAAGAAGTAATTTCCATCTTCTCCACCCCACACTCCTCCCATCTCAGTTTGCCCATTGGTTTCCATTTTTCCTGGGCCGGGGTCTCCGGGGGTCTTGGGGATGAAGATTGTGGGTCTTCCTCACTGTGCCCTTTTCAACTTGGCTCAAAAAGGAACCTAAACCGGTTTTGTTGGCAACCTGAACTGGTCTAATTAGCAAACTTCTACAAGTCTCTTCTTTTCTTGCAATATTTCCTGATTTATCTTAGTTTGAGAAGCTTCAAGGCCAGGTACTGAGAGCAACCATAACATATTCCCTGTAGCTGATAATTATGACCTCAACCATGCAGTCTGTCTTTGCTCCTTCAGCAAAAGCCTCTATAATTATTTCTATCAACCCTCTCAGTGTTAGTTCTTTATGGATATCTTATATCAGTTCCCTCTCAGTGTTAGTTCCTTATTGATATTTTATATTAGTTATTGATACCTTATATCACAGGGATGGAAAGTATGTGAGAGGACACCTGTATGCACCAGCGTGTTTCAAGCACCTTTGTAACTGGAGAAGTTTGAGTATCCAGTTCCATGGAATTGCCTTCCTGGGTGACTTTTCCCTCCAGGAGCAATACACGAGTCCTGCAGTGCCTCATAGTGCCAAAGGGTAAATTGCTAAACCCAACAGGGTTTGCAGTTGCTCTCCTAAATTCTCCTAAAAATGAAGTATGTCTCAATTGAGAGCGTGGTACTCAGGATAACTTCAGGATCACTTTCTGAATGTCTTAATAGGCAATGAAATCCCTTGCTGCTGTTTCCCAGGAGCCCTGTGCTGGTGTGGGAATCATCAGGAAAGTGCCTTTAAGCAGATCATCACCCTGTAGCACCCCTGCTCCCACCTTAGCAGGGAGCTCCTGCTGCACCCTGTCCTCTTTTCCAATCTCAGCAGTTTGTTTCTTTTCCCATATTTCTAAACAGATGCAAGGTAAGAACGACTCACTGGTTCAAAATAAAGCCAAGCCTCTTATCTTTTTCTGTCTGGAGGGAGAAAGTGGGATGTGCTGCATTAATCAAGCAAGTCCTGTGTAGGCCAGGTGTACTGAAGAGGGAGAAGTGATGAAGCTCTGCTTTCTCTGTCAATTTTCCCTGCCCCAGGAAATCTGCAGCAAGAAAGATGTTTGTGCCCTGGGAACTGCTCAGCTGCATGCAGGATGTTGGCTGTCACCCAGTGTCCCATAAACTGGGGACATGAGTCTGTGAGAGCTGCCAAGTGACAGGCAGGGCTTTAGCTTTTTCAAAATGCTTCCTGCATTTGGCTTTGCCAGCTTAGAGAGTGGGAACAGTGTGACTTGCTGGGTTAACACAGACCCCATAACTTGGTAAGGTGCTCTAATATCATCCAACATGCAATTTTCAAAGTATCACAGCATCACATGGCCTGTTTGACAATGTTCTAACCTGGTTTGGTCCTGACCTAATCACACAGGCCAAGATACAGAGCAGCTGGACAATCAGTCAATCAATCAATCAATCACATTGTTTAGGTGTGGAGGTCACTAGTTCATTTTGGAGAAGAGGAGAAAGGAGGGCCCTGGGCACTGCCAGCCTGCCCTCTGTGCCTGGGAAGGTTGTGGAGCAGATCCCCCTCCCAGAAGCTGTGCTAAGGCAACGGGGAACACAGGGAAGTGATTTGGGACAGCCAGGGCAAGTCCTGCCTCACCAACCCTGTGTCCCTCTGCACCAGTTCACAAGGGAAGTGTGACAGATGTCACCTCTCTGGACTGGCCTTTGACATGGTATCCCACAACATCCTTCCCTCTAAACTGGAGGGAAATGCATTTGCTGGGGGAATCATTCAGTGGATAACAAATTGGTTGGGTGGGCACATGCAGAGAGTAGTGGTCAACAGCTCAGTGACCAGATGGACATCAGTGACAACTGGTTTCCCTCAGGGGTCCATGCTGGGACCAGTGTTAATTAATATATCCATTAATGGCACAGGTAAAGGGATGGAGTGCACCCTCAGGAAACTTGCAGGTTACACCAAGCTGAGTGGGGCAGGTGACACCCCTGAAGGACAACCATCCAGGGGCACCTGGACAAGCTGGAGAAGGGCCCATGGAAACCTCATGAGGTGCAAGGTGTGGCATCAACCCAGGCTGGGGCATGAACTGACCAAGAGCAGCCTGGCCAAGAAGGACTTGGGGGTGCTGGTGGGTGAGAACAGGACCCAGCCACATGTGGTGGCAGCCCAGAAACCCACCATATCCTGGGCTCATCCCACTGCACCTGAAGCCCCCATCCTAAGAAGGACATTGAGCTTCTGGAGTGAGTTCAGAGGAGGCCACAAAGATGCTCCGAGGGCTGGAGCCCTTCTGCTCCTGAGCCAGGCTGGGAGAGCTGGGGGTGTTCACCTGGAGAAGGGAAGGTCCCACGAGACCTTAGAGTGCCTGGCAGTGTCTGAAGGAACTCTGCTCACAAGAAGGATGGGGACAGGCATCTTTTTTTGGGCACCACTGTTTCTTAGGGCTGCTAAAGGTCAAAGGGATCAAATTTCAACGGAGTCGGGAGAAACATGAGCTTTAAGGGGCATAAGTGACACTCCTGGGGCTCCTGGTGGGTTCTGACCTTGTCCCTCTGCAGTATTTCCATACAAAAGGCAGGAACCTAAAGCAGCAACTCAAGAGTTCACCTTCCAGGCAGCGCCACAGGCAAGCAAAGGCAAGCAGATCCTGCAAAGAGCGAGCTTGTTCTTGCCCTCCAAGTGCCTCAGGAGACAGACAGGGGACAGAGGAACACACCTGAATTGCATGAGAGCTGAAGGAAAGGCTTCATGTGTGCCCTTGGGTGGGCACTGGCCAATTCTTGCCCAAACTGTGGGTTTTACCAGGCGTATCTGCCAGATGTTTCAGTTCCTGGCTTACCTGTCCTTGGTAAGAAGGTGTCTCTTAAAATATCCCCCTCCCCCCCCCCAATATAAACCCAGGAAATGTGATGCACAGGTATCTTTCCAATCCAGAAAAGGGTGACTCTTTGCTCTCCATGTTTGTGCCCTCATGCCTGTGAACAGCAGCTGTGGCAGAGCTACACAAAGGGATCATGCCACATCATAATTAATAAGAGAATTTTCTGCACTATGTAATTAAATCACCAAAAATTCCAGTTGGTCATTCTGGATCTCAGCAAAAGTAAATTAGAAGAACACAAGAGCCACAGAATTGGCTTGTCAAAGGGCACGCAGGGATTTGAAAATGCTGTTGCCCTTTGTGAGTTACAGGCCCCATAAAACTTGCAAATCACCTTGCAAAGGACTAGCCTAAAGATGAGCTTTGCATATCCTAAAAATAGGAGGCTCTGATATTATTTATGCTCAAGCTCTTGTGGCTGACCATGTTAATCCAAGAGCTGGTGTGGACAGTATGGAGGCTGGAGAGGATGGCCAAGACCTTGGCAGAGTAGACAAGATATCAAGAGACAAGGTATAAAACCTGTTCTCTGGCAGGATTTGAGAAATATGTTAGCTCTGGTAGCTTATGTTCTTAAACCAAATCTATTCCTTGATCAAAAAAGAAGAGAGAGAATGAGATTTAGTATCAGACATTCAAAAAGAGGTTGAACTTGCAGTGATTTTCTCTGCTTAGCTGAATAATTGCAACCTCAGTCAACCCATAAGGACTAAGGTTTGGAAACTGCCTGCTTGAAATAAAGGGAATTTCTGTTATGTATATTCCATGGGGCCAGGAGCTGGGAGATACTGAAAGGCCCTGGGATGGAACCACCAAAGTGATGCATTTTTGCTAAGGAATCATCAAGAGAATTTGTCAGTGTTTGTGCAAATAGTGGAGAGCAGGGGAAGAGCTGGAGAGAGCAGTGATGAAGCAGGATGCCACCTGAATGCAGCACTTGGGATTGAGGCCAGGCTTGGGTGAAGCCAAATAAGGGACAAATGCACACTCTGCTCGAGTCTGGAGCTATTTCAAACTCAACTGGTGATTTCTGCTGGGGAAACAAAAAAGTAAGTTTGGGGGGATTTGCTTTTGAAGTGACCCATTATGATCTCTCAAGCCGCTACTGCTTCTGTTCAGGCAGAAACGAGCTCTAAATGTCTGTCCAGAGGTTTAAAATGTGAGCAAAAGTAAGATAAAAATGTTGAGCAGCCTCATTACTCATTTTGCTCAGTTACACTTCCTTCACTGATGTGGAAAGTGGGTTTGTTCCATCCACACATGCATCTTTTGGCAGGTGCTGGGAGACAGGAGTGAGTGGGGTTTAACAAATCTCCTGGCAAAGAGTGAATTTCTTCCTCCCAGTTCAGGACTTCTTACTGGTTCAGGACTCTGCTGGGCAGTGTGGGTGGCAGTGCCTGGAGAGAGGGAAAGGGGAAACACTCCAAAATGAAATTCTGAATTGCAAACCAAGAGGCAAAGAAATTAAAACCAAAAAAATCAAACCGCACAACTGAAAAAACCACGACACATTCCCCCAAAGAAACCCAAAAGCTAACCAACCCCCCCAAACTGCCATAACACCCCCATCAAAACAAACTATATTCTGATTTTTCAGAGAACTTGAAAAGCACCTGGCCAGGAGCTATTGAGGGACATAAAGCAGCCAAGTAAAAAGCAGTTTCATGTGATCTCTGGTCTGAAGTAATTCAGCTTCTTAGTCAATGCAGCAGACAATGAGCAGAGGCAGCTGGAACAGAGCACGGTCATTCCAGCTAATTCTATTAAAGCAAGGGGAATGAGAGCCCTAATCTCCAGCAGGACAGGAAGGGCAGCTGAGGGAACTCAGCCATCCCCATAAGCTCCTCCTGAACTTCATTGGGGCACCCTCATGAAGCAGAGGAGCTCAGGACCAGGGGCAAAGTGCCAGCTCTGTGCCAGGCATCTGTGTACCAGAGCAGAGATCTCTCCCTCAGCTGAGGAGGGGGAGAAAGCAAGGACATAAAGTTGAGATTAGTTAAAAATGGAAGCATCCCAGAGCTGTGCTAACTGGGCATCTGGAGGCAGACACCTTCCATGTGGTGAGCAGCTCCTCGTGCAGGTTGGGAGGACAAGGTGACAGCACTTGAGGAGCTTCTGTGCCAACATGGGAGAAGAGCTGGGCGTTGCTTAGCCCCTCGAATCCTCTTGTCTCCTCCTGCCAAATGCCTGGAACACCTTCAGAGATGGAGAGGCGCAATGAGTTATAGCTGAGTTTAGTCCATGCTTGAGAGAGAGTCAGAAGAGATATTCCTCTCCGGGAGGAAGTGGTGGAATTGTGTTTTCCTTGGTTCACGTTTCAAGATAAAGCGAGGAAATAAGAGGATGTTTGCACCCTTTCTCTCTTCTTCTCTCTGTGTATATACACAAAGTGTTTGTCTGAAAACACCCAAAGCTCAAACTCTGGAATTTCACACCAAAGCTATAAAATCTCCCCATTTGGGGGGGTTCTCCTGCAATTCCCCCTCCTTTTGTTGGTGGGAATGCCAGGCAGAACCCTGAGACCCCAAGGCACTGGTCCCTGTGGCGACTGACACCAGCCAAAGAGCTGCTCCAGGGAAAAGCCTTTCTTGTCAAATCAATGAACCCATGGCTAGAAAACACACCTGAGCTGTGAAATGTTCCCCCCTCGTTCAAATAATGCTCCCTGAGTGCTTTTGAAACCTTCCCACCAGTATCAGTTTATGGGCAGCCAGCTCCAAACCAGGCACAAACCCCTCGGAACTTGGAGGGGTTGGACACCTATTTGGTCTCTGATCCAGCCATACCCTGCAGCCTTACTCATGACCTTGGCAAAGGACAAGGCCTAAATACTAATAATCAGGGTCTCCTAGGCCATGGGTTTCTCCCAGATGGTCATTAATCCCCAGAAAATGTGTGCTGGCCTCGGTTGTTAATGCCTCATTAACCCCCTAATGGCAACGCCTCTGCCATAGCCAAAGCCTTGAAAGGCTCTGAAGGCTCCAGCACTGGCCAGGCAAGGCAGTCACTGGGGGAAAAGATCCCTGGGGAGAGTTGTAATAAGTATGGATATGATTCGTGCCAGTAAGGAAACAAATGGTTTTATTGCACGCTCATAAAACAATAAAACCGACTGTTGTATCAGTTTCCCTGAACCTTTATCGAGGAATACCTGAATTATGATAAGGAATCTGTCAAATCACTAAAGCCTAAAGTTCCCCTTGTCACCCCTTTATCAAGGAATATTGGAATTATGATAAGGAATTTGTCACATCACTATATCCTAAAGTTCCCCTTGTCACCCCTTTATCAAGGAGAACCTGAATTATTGTGAGGAGTTATCAAGACACTGAATTGTACATGACCCCCCAAACTCCCCTGTCACCCCTTTATCAAGGAATACCTGAATTATTGTGAGGTTATCAAGACACTAAATTGTACATGACCCCCCAAACTCCCTTGTCACCCCTTTATCAAGGAATACCTGAATTATGGGGAGAAGTTATCAAGATACTGAATTGTAATGTAGTAATGAACCAGTTGTAAAAATAATGACTTAACTGTAGCCATCTAAGGAGAAGTCTATAAAAATTCATATGTAGAGCATGTAATGAATATGTATAAAGTGGCTGGAGAAAAGCCAGTGGGTATTAAACCCCTGCTGACCCCAGGAGTGCCCATGAATTCCTGGTCCCCGTGGCAGCATTCCCGTGGAAGCTCCAACACCCAGGAGGGCTCTCAGCTTTGGCACCCTTTTCCTGCAAAATGCACTTTCCCAGGATTTCCTTCAGTTCAGCCAAGGAGAGCAGCAAAGAGCATCTGTGCCTAAGTGGGTAATAAAGCTATTTTCTTTTCACCAGTAATGGGTGACTCCAGTCTTACCTCCTGCACCCACGAGGAATACCAAATCCTTCTGGCCATGGCACACAGCACAAGCTTCACTCCAGCTTCTTTTGTCAGCCCTGTGGAGGGCTATTTTAAACCCCATTTTAGAGAGAAGGAGGGATTTTTAATCCTTTCTCATTCTGCATGCCAAGGTCAAATAACCTGAACCACATGGTAGGGTGTGGGTGACCCTCCCACAGCTCCTTCTATGGTGGAGACACCCTGGTCACCTCTGCCAGTGAGATGTGAAGCTTTTCAGCCCGTGCCAGCTCCTCCAGACCTGCTTGTTAAGCTTTACTGTCTCATCATCTTCCTCACCTCATTCCTGGTGTGCAAAAATGAGTTGCCACCTTCCCCCCCGTGCTTTCCACAGCTGTTCAGCAGGGTGGGCAGTGCATTTCCCTCCCCAGTTCACCATGGAGAGACCTAAATTGTGTCCTTCCAAGCTACTTACTGTTTGGAGCAAAGATATTTAGATGAGGAGAGAGAGCTATAAACAGTCTGAGCGTAGTTATTCATTGTGCCCTGAATTTTGGAAGCTCATCCATCCTGGCCAAGTGACACATCTCTTTCTTGCCTCCTCTATTTCCATATTTCTTGTCCTCTTGAAACCTCCCTGAGAGCTGCAGGGCTGAGTTCTCCTGGCTCACATGCAGCTCCATCCCCTGAGCTGAGTGGCTGGCAGAGGATGCAGGAACCATTTCAGTCACGCTGGAGAATCGCTCCTTCCAGATTTTTGCTTTGGTAAACATGCTTTAAATTTTAATAATCCACTCAAAACTGGCCAAGATGTAATTTCTCTCTTGATGAGAGAGTCTAAATATACACCGTTCCTATTTTCTCCCTCCAGAATAGAAATTTGGGGTAAACATCCTAAAAACATTCAGCTAGTTATTCTTGATCCCTAATTGCCCTAATCACCATCTTGGACTTTCCTGGCATATTTTGAAGGTGGAATAAGAAGCTCCAAAAAAACTCTGTGCTCAAGGGCAAGGCAACTTGCAAGACAATCTTAATACCTAACAGAGAAAGAAAGGTCAGGAATCTCCGTGGGTCCTATTAATCCTTTGCAAGTACTATCTACCTCAGTTTAGCCCTCTTTTTTGGTGGTTTTGGGTTTATTTGTTTGGATTGGGTTGGGTTTGGGGGAGTTTTTTCTGCTTAGCCCACCAGTGTGCCCCAGTAGCACGTCTGTTTTAGCTTGTACCTCTCTGGCAGCTGAAATCACACCCCCCAAACCCCATATCAATGGTCCATACAGCTCCCTGGGGGTGTTTTCCTGCTTCAAGCTCATTCCAGCTCTTTCACCTTTGTCACCCACTCACCACTGCCTGTGCTAGAACTGCAGTCCCCCTGCATCTGTCCTGGTGCAAGTGGGGTGTGCCTGAGACCCTAAAGGATTCTGTGGGATGGCGCAGGACAGGCAGGATGATGGAAGGGGGGCAGCTCTGCCAGGAGAGCCTGGCACCAAGGGCTCTGGTCACCTGGAAGCTGCTTTCCCTTTGCCAGAGCTCTCTGTTTCTCGCAGTGCTGGAAAGAGCAGCTGCTGTGTGTGAAGAGAAGCATTTCAAGTGGCATCAGGCAAAGCTGAAGGGGGACAGCAGCTCGAACAATTGCAATTGCTGCATGGATGGACTGAATAGGAAAGCTGAAACCTGAAGGGATCTCTCTCTCTTTCTTTTCTCCTCCTTTTTTCCCTCCCCTTCAGCCAGAGTGTTCTGAGCATTTGTGCTCACTCACCAGCTGATTCAGCTCTTTGCTGGGCAATCCTGTTGCAGGTGATGATAGAGGTCACCTTAAATAAATTGTCATATTCCCTCTCATAAACAGCTGAGGATGGAGCCCTCAGCTCCCTTTAGGGACTAGGATTTGTATTCCTTTGTGCTGTTTGTGTGTTGGGGGAGGTATTTTGATTCTTTTGGGTTAGTTTTTTGTTTGCTTTTCTTTTTTTTCTAATTCGACAGTCTGTGTGTAGAGGCTTCAAGCAGAGAGAAATACACACTGTGCTGAACAATGGGATGTTAAATTTTCATCCTCACAGCTGTGACAGACAGGGAAAGAACACTCAACACACTCAATAACTCAACACATTATTGCAATCTACACTGAGTGTGTTGGTGCTGACAGACTGTTTCTCTGCAGTTTACTGGGGTTAAGGTGAAGGGGGAAACTCTTCTTCTCCTAAACCCCCCTTTGGGGATTTCCAAGGTGCTCACACGTTTCCTCTTTAACTTTTGCTGCCACAGGCTACATACACTGAATAGCCGAGAGGAGTTTAAGTTCCTTTTCACCTAAACACGAATTTTCCCTGATCTGCTTGTCCCTCCACTTTGCATTAACTTCAATGGAACAGCAGCTGGGTTTGGGAATGATCTGGTTCAGGTTAAAACCTTGTCAAGTCTATCAGCTGTCCCTGAACCCCACCTTGGGACAACAGATCCAAGCTCCAAGACATCCCCCTCACAGCAAGGCAGACTCTTGGAATTTGGATATCCAGGCAGAAAGAGTAGAGCTTTCCTCCCAGATGAGCTGGTCCCTCCCACACTGATGCTGAAGAACTGGATGCCACCCTTTTAAGGAATTTTGGATAAAATGGATTGCCCTTGGCTGGATAGCAGGTGGCCACCAAGCTGCTCTATCCCTGCCCTTCCTGGGCAGAGAGGGGACAGAGAATAAGACACAAAATGACTTGTAGGCTGAGCAAAGGCACTTCACTGTGATATAAGGTATCAATAACTAATATAAAATATCAGTAAGGAACTAACACTGAGAGGGTTAATAGAAATAATTATAGAGGCTTTTGCTGAAGGAGCAAAGACAGACTGCATGGTTGAGGTCATAATTATCAGCTACAG
>JAWWEW010000028.1:5000-21071 GCA_035583185.1 Anabacerthia variegaticeps
AGTCTACATCCTCCAAGTCCTCCAAATTTATGTCCTCAGGGACCTTCCACTCCTCCAAGTGCAGCAAGTCATCCAAGTCATCGTGCAAGTCCTCCTCAAAGACCTCCTCCATGTCTTACAAGACCAAATCCAAGTCCTCCACATTCAAATCCAAGTCCTCCAAGTCTTCCATGTCCAAGTCCTCCATATCCTCCATGTCCTCCACATCCTCCAAGTCCTTCAAATACAAGTCCTCTAAATACAAGTCCTCCTAGTCCACCACGTCCTCCAAGTCCTCCAAATCAGAGTCGACTAAATCCTTCAATTTAGAGTCCTCATGTCCTCAGGGTCTTCCAAGTCCTCCATATCCATGTCCTTCACGTCCTCCGTATCCAAGTCCTCCAAATCAGAGTCCTCCATGTCCTCCCAGTCAGAGTCATCATAATCCAAGTCCTCCTAGTCCTCCAAATTTATGTTTTTAGGGACCGCCAAGTCCTCCAAGTAAAGCAAGTCCTCCTAGTCATCATACAAGTCCTCCTCAAAGTCCTCCTCCAAGTCCTCCAAGACCAAATTCAAGTCCTCCAAATTGAAGAGCAAACCCTCCATGCCCTCCAAATCCAACTCCTCCAACTCCTCCGTGTCTTCCAAGTCCTCCAAATCAGAGTTCTCCTTGTCCTCCAAATCCATGTCTTCCAAGTCCAAGTCCTCCATGTCCTCCAAGTCCTCTAAACCAGAGTCCTGCGAGTCCATGTCCTCCAAGTCCTCCATATTTTTGTCCTCAGGGATCCCCAAGTCCTTCATGTACAGCAAGTCCTCCAAGTCACTGTGCAAGTCCTCCACAAAGTCAACCTCCGAGTCCTCTTAGAACAAATCCAAGTCCTCCAAATCCAAGACCAAGTCCTACAATCCCTCCCAGTCCTCTCCTCCAAGTTCTCCTCTAAATCCTCCAAGTCCAAGTCCTCCAAATCTAAGTCCTCCTAGTCCACCATGTCCTCCAAGTCCTCTGAGTCCTCCAAATTTATGTCCTCAGGATCCTTTAATTGCTCCAAGTACAGTAAGTCCTCTAAGTCATCATGCAAGTCCTTCTCAAAGTCCTCCAAGACCAAATGCAAGTTCTCCAAATCCAAGTCCTCCAAGTCCTCCAAGACCTCCAAATTAAAGTCCTCCAAGTCCTCCATGTCCTCCAAGTCCGCCAAATCAGAGTCCTCCAAGTCCTCCCAATCAGAGTCCTGTTAATGAGTCAGAGTTGGAGTTGGAATCGGAGTCGGAGTCCTCCTGTATGTGAGTCGGAGTCAGAGTCGGAGTTGGAGTCAGAGTTGGCATCTTCCTGTAAGGGAGTTGGAGTCAGAGTTGGAGTCGGAGTTGCAGTTGGAGTCCTCTTGTAAGTGAATCGGAGTTGGAGTCCCCGTGTAAGTGATTCGGAGTCCAGAGTCGGAGTCGGAGTCCGGAGTCGGAGTTGGAGTCCGAGTAGGAGTCTGGAGTATGGAGTCAGAGTCGGAGTCCAGAGTTGAAATCAGAGTCTGAAGTCAGAGTCGGAGATGGAGACGGAGTCCGGAGTCAGAGTCAGAGTCTGAACTGGAGTCCGAGTCCGAGTCAGAGTCCTCAGGTAAGTGAGTTGGAGTCCGGAGTCAGAGTCCGGAGTCAGAGTCGGAGTCTGGAGTTGGAGACGGAGTCTGGAGTCCGGAGTCAGAGTCTGGAGTCAGAGTTGGAGTCTGGATTCCGGATTATGGAGTCAGAGTCTGGAGTCGGAGTCCAGAGTCGGAGTCAGAGTCTGGAGTCGGAGTCGAAGTCCAGAGTCGGAGTCTGGAGTCAGAATCGGAGTCAGAGTCGGAGTTGGAGTCCTCCTGTAAGGGAGTCAGAGTCGGAGTCGGAGTCAGAGTCAGTCGGAGTCCTCCTGTAAGGGAGTCAGAGTCTGAGTCAGAGTCGGAGTCTGAGTCAGTGTTGGAGTCCGAGTCGGAATCCGAGTCCTCCTGTAAGTGAGTCGGAGTATGGAGTCGGAGTTGCAGTCAAAGTCCAGAGTCGGAGCCTGGAGTCGGAGTCTGGAGTCGGAGTCGGAGTCCGGAGTCAGAGTCCAGGGTCGGAGTCTGGAGTCAGAGTCCCAAGTTGGAGTCAAAGTCCGGAGTCGGAGTCCGGAGTCTGAGTAGGAGACGGAGTCGGAGTCCGGAGTCAGAGTCGGAGTCCGGAGTTGGAGTCGGAGTACGGAATCGGAGTCAGAGTCTGAGTTGGAGTTCAGTTACCTTGGATGTGTTTGGCAGTCTTTTTTGGGTTAATTTTGCGGATCCCTCTGGCTCCTTTCTGGGTTAATTTCTCAGCTTCTGTTCGGGATAATTTTGGCTTAATCTGGGTTACGTGGGTTACTTAATTTTAGGGCTATTTTGGGCTCCTTTATTCAGTCCATTTTGGGACTCCTTTTTGGGTCAATTTTGGGCTCCTTTGGGCTTACTTGGGGTTAATTCTGGGGCTCATTTTTGGTTTCTTTATGGGGTACCTGGCTGTGGAGGGTTTGAGTTGGCTCTGTGCCAAACCCAACTGCTGTCCACACAGATTCCACCCCCCTCCCCCCCCCCCGCAAAAGAGAAGGGAAAAAGGTACCAAAAAGACAATTATATTAAAGATATATATATATATTCACATATATTACAACTATATACAATCACACACTATAAATCTACAGAACAAATGCCAAAGCAACCCCAAAAGGGAAAAGGGGGAAAGGGAAAGGGGACAAAAATGGGTAAAACCAAACAAAACAGATACACTCGTAAACTCAGGGGAAAAGCTCTATTAGTAACTAATACAATCAATTCTCACCAACACTCCCCCTAAGAGAAGCAGGTCCTTGCCTCCGTACGGCTGGGACAGCAGTTTCTCCAATAGGCCTTGGCTCAAGAGACGAGAGCTGGGCTGATACAGAGAGATCTGATGTCCTCCAGGCACATGGAAGGAAGAAAAAAAGACAAGGAGGAAACTCCCTATCTTATATACCCCAGATTACGTGAAGGAAATGGTGTGGAATACTTCCTTAGTTATCACCTGGTAACCAAGGAAGGCCTAAACCAAAAGCAAGAAAACTAAACCACCACACTGGCCCTCAGTTTTCAGTTACCTTAGACGTGTTTGGCAGTCATTTTTGGGTTAATTTTGTCATCCTTCTGGCCCCTTTTTGGGTTACTTTTGCAGCTTATTTTTGGGATAATTTTGGCTTAATCTGGGTGCCTTGGGTTGGTTAATTTTGGAGGTTTAGGGGCTCAGTTTTGGTCCATTTTGGGCCTCCTTTTTGGGTCCATTTTGGGATCACTTTCGGGGCTCATTTTGGGGCTCATTTTTGGGTTCATTTTTGGGTCCATTTTGGGGCTCCTTTTTGGGTCCATTTTTGGGTCAGTTTCAGGCTTCTTTGGTCTTACTTGGGGTTAATTCTGGGGCTCCTTTTTGGTTTCTTTTTGGGGTTCCTGGCGCTCAGTTTTCACTTACCTTGGATGTGTTTGGAGGTCATTTTGGGGTTAATTTTGAGGGTCTTTCTGGCTCTTTTTTGGATTACTTTCACAGCTTCTGTTTGGGATAATTTTGGCTTTATCTGGGTGCCTTGGGTTGCTTAATTTTAGGGCTTTTGGGGGCTCCTTTTTGGGGCTAGTATTTGGGGTCCATTTTTGGAGCTTATTTTTGGGTCCATTTTGGGGGCTCATTTTTGGGTCTATTTTTGGGTCAGTTTTGGACTTCTTTGGGCTCATTTTGCTTTAATGTCTGGGCTCCTTTTTAGGTTCCTTTTTGGGGATCCTGGCGCTCAGTTTTCAGTTATCTTGGACACGTTTTGCAGTAATTTTTGGGTTAATTTTGAGGGTCCCTCTGGCTCCTTTGTGGCTTACTTTCATAGCTTCTTTTTGGGATAATTTTGGCTTAATCTGGGTGTCTTGGGTTGTTTAATTTTAGGGTTTTGGGGGGCACCTTTTTGCTTCAATTTTCAGTTCATTTTGGGGGCTTATTTTTGGTTCCATTTTTGGGTCATTTTCAGACTTTTTTGGGCTCATTTTGCTTTAATTTTTAGGCTCATTTTTAGGTTCCTTTTGGGGATCCTAGTGCTCAGTTTTCAGTTACCTTGGACGTGTTTGGAGGTCATTTTTGCGTTAATTTTGATGGTCCTTCTGACTCTTTTTCAGGTTACTTTTGTAGCTTCTTTTTGGCACAATTTTGGCTTAATCTGGGTGTTTTGGTTTGCTACATTTTTGGGTTCTGGGACCACATTTTTAGGTCCATTTTGGGGCTCATTTTTGGGTCCATAAGGACGAAGATTACTCCCAGACAAAAAGGGACAGAACAGGAAGGTGTTCTGCTTTTGGAGTGCCAAGGAAGCCGCATCTTTTGCACCTGAGAGCCAAAGGCTGCAGGCTTTCTTCTTGAAGAAAATCCTTGTCATTCAATGGCAGACGCATATTGGGCAAATTGCCAGCTTTTGCCCTGAATTGAATAGAGATGAAGATTCCTCCCAGACAAAGGGGCCAGGACAGGAAGTTGTTCTGCTTTTAGATTGCCAAGGAAGCCACATCTTTTGCACCTTAGAGCCAAAGGCTGCAGGCTTTCTTCTTGAAGAAAATCCCTGTCGTTCGATGGCAGAAACATCCTGGGTAAATTGCCAGTTTTGGGCCTGAATTGAATACGGACGAAGATTGCTCCCAGACAAAAAGGGCCAAGACAGGAAGGTGTTGCTGTTTTTGAGCACCAAGGAAGCTGCATCTTTTGCACCTGAAAGCCAAGTATTGTGGGCTTTGTTTCTGCATGAAAATCCCTGTCGTTCGACGGCAAAAGCATCCCTGCCAAATTGTCATTTTTTGGCTCAAAATTGAATATGGATGAAGATTCCTCCCAGACCAAATCTGTGAGGACAGGAAGGTGTTGCTTCTTTTGGAGTGTGAAGGAAGCTACAACATTTGCAAAAGGTCCCCATGAGAACCTCACGAAGTTCAAAAAGTCCAAGTGCAAGCTGCTGCACCTGGGTTGGTGCAATCTCAAACATGCATACAGACTGCGGGAGGCACTTGTTGAAGGCAGCCCTGTGGAGGAGGTCTTGGGTCTTCTCATTAATGAAAAGCTGAACATGAGCCAACAGTGTACACTCACAGCTCAAAAGGCCAACTGCATCTTGGACTGTATCAAAAGAGTAGTAGTCAGCAGGTTGAGGCAAGTGATTCTCCTCTCCACTCTTCTCTCTTGAGTCTCACCTGGATTACTGTTTCCAGATCTGGGGTCTTTCTTGCTTCACTTTTTTTTTTAGTCAGCTGAAACATTAATTTTATGCAGCTATTCCCTGCATTTAACTGAAGAATGATTGCTTCAAAATTGTAGGTGAATTTCGATCACTTTAATTGATATTTAATTGGGAAAGGGCTTATCTGTTTGTCCAAAAGCTTCAGCACCCATTTTGTGCCTAAAGCAAAAAAACCCCCAAATTTGATGAACGTAAAAGGAGTTTAGTCAGGAAGCACAATCTGTGCTTCCCTATCCTGCTTGCCTTCATTTATGTAAGTCTTCCTTTAGTCTTTGTGCTGTCACCAGAATTTAAGTCTCCAAACTAGAACAAATTGTTACACCTCATTATAATATACAAGTATATAATCTCTTTTGCTCTGTTCTGAAAAATTCAATGTCTGCGGCATAAATCAACTCACCTACGCTTCAAAAATGGACAGGCTGCAAAAATTAGTACAAGATTACTGACTTAAGAACACAGTCTGGAGATGTTTTGGTTCATAATGCTTGCATAAAACTAACTTGTCATAGAACTGTGGGTTCCAAATCATTAAACCTTATCATACTGAGGCAAATAGGTTTTTGGTATGCCAAAATAAGTATGATGTAGATATATGTTATTAAATCCACTTCATAAAAATATATTTAAAAAATAAAGAATATTTTCAATCAATTCTGAGGTAATTACTGCAAAGTAAAGAAAGAAAATACTTTGTCTCATGAAGGTATATACCAAGTCCAGACCAATCAATGCACTAACTCAAGGTTGAGTGGAAACCTACTATGTGGGAAATGGGGGGTGAAGGAAGTAATAGTACAAATTTTCCCTGAAACTGAAATGCTGAAGAAATTTAATTTTGGACACTTCATGACACAGTGCCTCTGGAAGGAGCTATGCTATCCTTATTGCCATAGTAATTCTTCCAACTGATGTTCTCATCAGTGTTACTTCATTTTTTTTCTGACCTGTCCTACCAAGCCACTGAAGTACAGCTAACACATTAGCCATTGCATTCCTCCTTCATTCAAGGACAGCTCAAGCTCATACATGCTCTCATACTATTACAAAATAAAAAAGAATATGTGCATGATTCCATGTCATTGAAACTGGGAGGCATAATAACAGCCATTGATTGAATGGAAACACTCACAGGTTATGAGTCTGGAAACCCTTTGACAAGTTCTTGCCAAAGTAAAGGGAGGCGTGGTTCGATGTTTTTTCCCCCCCTGCTTTGGTCCTCTGTAATGGCCTTTCCCAAGGCTGACTTATCCGTGGACCTAGGAACTTAACACACTGACTTATGAGAAGGAAAACTCCTTCTTTTGGACAAGACCAGTTAGTCTGAATGGCGGATGTTTTTCTGGGACAGTTGCCTTCAGATCCCACTACCCTATGCGCAAAGACAAGATCCTTACCATCTTTTCCCCACTTCCAACTTTACAAGCTGACTACAAGCCTCCGTGTTCAGTATATGCTGTTTCCTCTCTGAGCAGCTTTGTATTTGCCAAGTAGTATCTCTGTTCTTAGTTACGGTTAAGCAAACTGTGATTGACAGAACAAAGGGAGAGCATGCCTAACTCTTCTCTGTAGTACAACTATCCTGAGAATACAGGGCTAAGGTGGTAATTAAGCATGACCTCATTAAAATATTGACATCACCTCACTGCTAGAAGCATAGCAGCAAGGATGCATTTCATCTGTTAAACCATCAGGTGAGCAGAATTCACCTCCCTCTGAAATATTTCTTTAGAGCCTGTATGTGGCTCTGCTTCTTCTGTTGCTTTTAATCTCACTGACACACATTTGATAAGGACAGACATAATGAAAACTATGACATGTCAATAGAGTGTTTCCTGGACTCTCATAGCCAGGACACTGTCAAAGAGTGGCTAGATTTGTTGTGGTTTATTTTCTTTATGAAGTCGTATGTAATATTCAGCGATGTGGTGTAGCACCCTTTTGCTTTAGACCTTGCATGTCTTGAAATCTATTTGAGAGTTTGAAAAAATGTTCATTCTTATCCCAGTCTGAATTATGACATTACCAGTATATTTTAGCAAGAGTGACAAACTACTTCAAGAGAAGGCCAGGGCTGGAATACCACAAGTGATGGAACTTCAGCCACTCTGCAGTAAGCTTGCATGGCAAGTACTGTGCTTGTCTTGGCAAAAAGGATCTGTGCATTCGCCTCAGCCTCCTGTATTGGGAAAAGCTCTGTCTGCACAAACTCCAGGGAAGTCCCTGTAGTTTTCTACAGGCAGAGATGAGCCACTTGCTTGAAGTGCCCTTCAAGGTGACAAAAAAGTCAGAATTGTAACTCAGCTTCTGTGCACCTTGCATATGTATACCTATACTTCAGGCAAAAGGTGTTGTACCCTGTCATGGTTTAATCACAGCCAACAGCCAAGTACCACACACCCACTCGCTGGCTCCCCCACCAGCAGGATCAGGGAGAGAATTGAACTGGAAGGGTAAAAGCTAGAAAACTCACGGATTGAGTTAAAGACCGTTTAGTAAAGAAAGCAAAAGCAAAGCAAAACAAAGAATTCCCTGATCCCAATGGTGTTGTAGTTACAGGGATAGGAAGTGGTGTTTAGCACTATGAGGGGTGTCCAAACCGTGTATTTTACACCCTTTACATCATTTACACCACTTTACACCACTACTTTACACCACTGCTTGGTGGACAGTCTCTTTAAGACCCCCTGAATGGTGTAGCAGGACACTGCCCTGGAAATGGGGTCAAGCAACTTGGACAGTGCCCTGCTTGTAAGCCTGTGAGTTGTGAGCTGGGAGAGGGCATCACATGATGCTTTTGGTATTAAATTATGATAAAAACAGTATGGCTCTTTGTTACAAGCCAGGGCATGGAGCTACAACGATGAATATTCATATCATTACATTATCAGAGGGGATCACCCCACCACCAGGCATGGGAAGTTCAAGAGAGGGGTTATGCTGTGGGTTGGAGCTGCTCCAGTAGTCTCAGCTGCTGCTGGCAATCGCTCTTTGCAGCCAGAACTGTATCAAGGCAGGAGTCGTCACTCTACTGCTGGTAACCATTGCTGTCTGCTGCGGGGACTGCGGCAAAGCTGTGAGCTGCTGCCTTGCTGCACCGTGACGGGGAGGAAGCAGCCTGAGGGGGCGCCCCTGCCCTAGCCGCAGTCCACTGCCGCTTGGAGCTTCTGGTGTCGCGGGCTGGGCGAGAGTCCCTGTACTCGCATTGCCATTGCTGAGTCGGCATTTCAGCCAAACAACCCCCGATTCAAAAGAACTAGCTCTCCAGGTTTTCCTTTGCTTCCTCTTTCCTGTGGTTTGACTTTTGTTCTTTGATCTCCAGAAGGGGTGAGGGACTGGAGGGAAGCACGTGTTGTTCGTTGTCTCTGTATATAGAAGGGAGTTCGCAAGGGGAGGAGCGAAAGACTAGAAGCGTTTCTCTCTCACTGTTGTGGATTTGAACCATTCTGTTGGTATCGGTTTTGCTACTATTTACTTGTCAGTAAACTGTTATTTTTTACTTATACCTCCTCGCATTCTGTCACTCTGGTGGGAATTAAAGGGCAGGACAGAGGAGTTCATTTTGTTGAAGCTCCTGGTCCATTATCTATCTTTAAAGCAAGACACTCATTAACCCCTAATTAACATCCTGCTGGTGAGGCAGCTAAAAAGAGATGACTGGCATGTAATCACTTTACTCTGCAGAAGTCCAGTCCACTTTCATACAGTAGGTTCTTCTAACATAACCCTTCTGGAGTTGTGTGTGGAGATCCTTCCTTAAGCAGGGGAGGCCTAAGTTACTCCTCGGGTTAAGAGAAAGAGATATGTCCGTGTTACATCAACGTCTACTAAATAATAATAATTTCTTATTTTTTCAACTTTAATATTTTTGCTTTGGCGTAGTGCATTATCCTTGTAGTATACTAGTAGTTTAGCTTCTATACTGTAAATAGTTCTGATTAAGATTTTTGTCTAATCGTTTGTCATAATAAATAATTCTTTTTATATAAATATACCTGGTTTGACATTCTTAATCCTGTGGGACAAATTTGTACAGAGGTTCAATCACACCTCTACAGTGTCTTAGATTTAAACCATTGACAAAGTCTGGTGCTAAGATTGGATCCAGCTGCACCTAGGCTCCTCTCTGAAGAGTCCAGAAAGCAAGGGGGCCCTTTCTGCACCTCATGACTCAACAGAAGGGCTTCTCTAATAAACTCTGTCTGAAGCTCCCACTCGTACCTGCGAGAGATGGAAATGGAAGCTCACTCATACTTCTTTCTTTCCTTGGTTTAAGGAGAGGTGGCTGCTTCACCACAGGCTGGCGCCTCTCCATGAGTCCCATGGATCCACCCCTAATCCCGAAATCTCTCACAGCCACTGGCCACTGGTGCTGTTCTCACTGTCTTCACCACAGAGTACCAGTCAAAAACCAAGCTGCCTGGGGCCACCCACTGCCTGGGACCACACACTGCCCAGGGGTTTGCACAATCGCTAATGGCTGCCGCTGCTGCTGCTTGCACAATTGCTGAGAGCTTTTTGCTGGCCGCTGCAGATTGCTGCAGCTGCTTTTTGTCAGCTACACGACAGGGGAAAAAGAGATTCTGCACCCTGCTGCCATTTGCTGTCCCTCAGGAAGAGACCCTGCACCCACGCCAGCATCTTGGCAGTGTGGCTCCTTCTGGACTAAATAGTCTTGCAGGTTTTGCTTTGCCCATGTTTTCCCTGTTGTTTTTTTCCAGTTGGTAAGGGTGTTGTAATTGTGGGGATTTGTTTGCCACAGTGTTTTCTTTGTTTGCCCGGGCCACGTGGAGCTGATGCAGTGGGAATGGGAGCCATTTTTGCTTTTGCCCTAGGAGTAGGACATCCAGGTAGCAATTTTTTTGCCTTTGTTGGTTTTGTGGGTAAACCATTCTTTTTCCTCTCCGTTGTTTTGTTGTTTGCAAGTTTTACCTCAGTGGAATTGTGACTCCAATGTTTTTAACCTCTCACAGTCTTGTTTTCTTTGTTTTCCTCCTCCACGATTGTAAGGGATAGCTCAAGCAGTCTTAACTTTTCCTTACTGAGTTTTTAAAACCAGCACATTGTGGGCGGGCAGGTGTTCAGACATCTCCAGGACAGCAGGGGCCCATCACACATAACACTTACTTCAAAAAACAAATGCTATCACTCCAAACATATGCCCTTCCTCCTTCTTACCCTCACTTTGTATACTGAGCAAGATGTTATATGATCTGGAGTATCCCTTTGGTCAGTTGGAGTCACCTGTCCCAGCTGTGTCTCCTCCCAACATCCCATGCACCCCCAGCCTCCTTGCCAGCATGGTGGTATAGAAAAGGCCAGAAAAGTAGGCACTGCTCAGGAATAGCAAAAACATCTCTGTTATTACTGTGCTCAGCACAAAGCCAAAACACAGCCCAACACCACCCACCCATGAAGAAAATTAGCTCTCCCCGAGCCACAATTACCACATACCCAAATCCTGATCATCTTAGTTTCTCCTTGCACTCTTAAAAGCCCATTTTAGCATGTGTACTTCTTTATAAGTACTATTTCTTCCCCTAGATTTCTGTGTAAATAAACAATTAGTCATGCTCAACAGATGGGATATTAAATAAAGAGAAAATGCAATTTGAGTGGACAATTTGTGAAAAATACTGATGTATCACTATCTATATACATTCCTCTCCAGTGAGGAATGCTGCCTGAGTCTAGAGAAAACTCCTGTACCATAAAAATCCAAGCTCTGTAGGTGATGAGGAGATCTTCAAACAATGTTTCTGAAGCTAAGTCTGATAATACTAATGAATTACAGAATGAATGAAAATGCAATATGGTCATTATCTGCCCTGGCAGCAATGTCAGAAACCAGTGGAGAAGGTAATATCACAGGTGGGATGCTGCTGCTGAAGTGCTAGATTGGTATCAAAAGAAAGTTGCTGCTGCTTTGTTCTTGATAATCATAGGCAAGTGAGTTTATCTGATTTGTATGTCAGACTTAAAAACCAGCTATTAGCTCAAATTTTCTTTCGAGTCCAATGCAACTGGATTTCTATACATGGAAAATGCTCAATAGTAATGGTGGTGCTATTGCAAATAATAATGACATGGGATATGGCATGTTGAGATCTCTACTCACACAGGCTACCTGTATTCAAGTAAAGTGTCAATTCTTCATTTTGCATAGATCAATTTTCAAAGAAATTCCTTGATATTACTTTTCCTAGGGATCAATAAAACTATGACTCTTGTTGTGTTATCTCAAATCTAGAGGTAATTAGGACACAGCTAGCAGGAACAATTGCCTGTACTTGTTAGATTTTCTTCCAAACAGATCATTGAAATTTCAATTATGGTCTGTTCCGAGACAGCTGTACCAATGGGGAGTGCAATGAAGATGATACAGTATGCCTGTGACAACATTTCTGGACCTAAGAGAACACTTGGCACCTCTAAACTTCCATGTCTGGGTAGGACTCAGTGCATATCATCTGTTCCTGTACCTTTCTTCTCTGGGAAGGTGAGCTGGGTGCACAGACTGGGTGGGAATCACTGTCATGCTTCAGTTAAATGTCTAACTTTGATAATCAGGACAGCAGGGACTACCAGACTCAAGATGAATATGTGGAGACTGAAAAGAATCCCAGTGCAGTGGGAAAGATCCTACTCTTTCTTACTGGTTAAATATAACAGCGCATAGTAAATTTATGAGGAGTTTGAGAGGACTTTCTGCAATGATGCACTTCCCCAAACCACAGGGTAAAGGAGTGACTTGGGTTATCCTACTTAGGCAAAGCTTATTTTTGCTTCTGTCTGAAGTCTCTCTGCAGTCAGATACAAGACAGACCAGACCAAACACTCAGCTAGCTGACAATTGTTTCCCATGACACCAAGTAGCAGAAACTTATGAAAATATAAAAAAAATACAAGTACTAGAGTGTATTCTCTGAGAGTACCCAAGATCTATGATCAATCCTGGCCATCATCTCTTTTGTCTTTTTGGCTTGATGACAATGACTGTGGTATAAACTGGGTAACATGAATGTCATACCCTGACACCTGTGGCAGCAGTTAACTTTGGAATTGCTCTTTCCTAACCCACCAAAAAAAAAAAAAAAAAAAAATAAAATAAAAAATATTCCCTTTGTGCTGAAGAGGGCTGTAGGAAAGCAGGGCATCCAAGTCCGTAATCTGATTGTTCATACTTATTCCAGAGATTACTCTTGAGCATTTGCTGTGTAGTTTCAAGTTCAGGGATTAAACTTTCTCCTGATGCAAAGAGGTTTAGTTGTCTTTTATGTCAGTACTGGCTGAATCCCTGGTTGAACCTGACTTGTATGAGTCTTCCATACTCAGAGAATATTTTTACCTCTTATCCACCCACATTGTGTTCCTGAATGGCAAATTAGGAAAGACTAATTTCCTATAACATGGTTTTAAATCTTTTTTTGGGATGACAGTTAACTTGTATATAGTTTTCTTAGATTTTACATGCCGAAAATTAAATTAAGCGTGAGTTTCAGTGAACCACTTACATTTCTGAATGCTCTGTTAAGTACTGTAGCTCCTTATTAAGTGTGCTGAAAACCCATGTAAAAAATTACAGACAATATTCTGTAGTCTTTTGGAGTTTACTGTATTAAAGCCTTCCCTTTGAATAACCTTATTTTTGCAGGCCTTTCTACTTCTGACTTACCTCCTTAGACTTCTAGAAATATACAGAATTTCAGTATACAGAAACACTGCCTGTCTATACTTATCTTACTGTCTCAGGCCATTATAAAAAAAGCTCAGATGGGCATGTAACACCTTGTTTCTCAAGGACATTACTGAGAATCTTCATTTGGTAAAGACATTTTCCTGCAATAAGAATAAGCTGGCTTTGTACTTTCCCACAGATAACACCAGTGAGGTCCTTCAGGATCAATATCTTTATGCCCAAGTATTTTTATTGTTTTTTCTTGGAATGTCAATGTTTAGAGGGCCTTTGGCTGCTGAAACTTCTGCTGAAAGCTTGGTTAACTCCAGCCTTCACTGAGCTACAGGGCTGAGAGCTCCACCACTGCACTGAACCTGCTGCCGTTTTTATGTGGTTACGATGATCCCTTCCCACTGATGTACATTTTGTGTTCCTTTTGACCCATTTTCCCCTGTTATAGATGTGCTGGGTTTGGCTGTATTAGCATTAAGTTTCTTCACAGTAATCAGTATGGACTGTTTTGGATTTGTGCTGGAAACAGTGTTGATAAAACAGGGATTTTTTTCATTATTGCTGAGCAGCACTTACACAAAGCCAAAGTCTTTTCTGTTTCTCAACCCAACAGTGAGCAGCCTGGGGGGCACAAGGAGTTAGGAGGGGACACAGCCAGGACGGATGAACCAGACTGACCATAGGGATATTCCAGACCATAGGGCATCATGCTCATCCTATAAAACTGGAGGAAGAAGAAGGGAGGGGGGGAAGATGTTTGGAATGATGTAATTTTTTTCCCCAAGTCACTGTTGGGTGTGATGGAGCCCTGCTGTCTTAGGAATGGCTGAACCTGCCTGTCCACTGGAAACAGGAAATTTATTTTGTTTTCCTCCGTGTGTGGCTTTTTCTTTCTCTATTAAACTGTCTTTATGTCAGCCCATGAGTTTTCTTACTTTATCCTTTCAGTTCTCTCCCCCATCCTGCTGGAGGGGTGCAAAATAGCTGTGTGGGTCTGAGCTGCTGGCTAGGGTTAAACCATGACATATGGGTCAAGAGGCAAATGGATGTCTGAGAAGAAATCTCATTCTCTCTGGAAACTAGAGTGCCAGGGAGGTTTAAAGTCCTGTTTGAATTGATATAAGGTGTCAATAACTGATATAAAGTATCAATAAGGAACTAACACTGAGAGGGAACTGACATAAGCTATCAATAAGCAACTAACACTGAGAGGGTTAATAGAAATAATTGTAGAGGCTTTTGCTGAAGTAGCAAAGATAGACTCCATGGTTGAGGTCATAATTATTAGCTACAGAGAATATGTTATGGTTGCTATCAGTACTTGGCCTTGAAGCTTCTAAAACTAGGATAAATCAGGAACTATGTCAAGAAATTAAGATAACTGTAGAAGTTTGCTAATTAGACCAGTTCAAGTTGCCAACAAAACCAGTTTAAGTTACTTTTGAGCCAAGTTGAAAAGGTCACAGTAAGGAAGACCCACGATCTTCATCCCCAAGACCCCCGGAGACCCCGGCCCAGGAAAAATGGAAACCAATGTGCAAACTCAGATGGGAGGAGCGCAGGGTGGAGAAGATGGAAATTACTTCTCGGAACTAATTAGAATAACCCTGCCTTGTCAAAAGAAAATAATACATATGTATAAAGAAATAATGAATATGCACGTTTTAACTGTATATAAACAGGCCTGTAAGCACAGACAGGTGTGCATGTCTTTGGTGGACCGATCCCCCACGCACCCAGCATGCTGAATAAACGTATCTTCTCTACAACTGCCTAGTTGTGGGGTATTTTTCCGCACGTCAGAATAATATACAGTTTTATTTTCCTTCCTATATAAGCCCTCTCAGTTTTCTTTCTTTGCTGCTGCTCCTAGCACTCCATCTATTATCCTACATACATACCCTGCAATTATATCATAATGTATATATATATCAATGCAGTTAGACATGCTGCAAACCTTTGATTCAGAGATATACTAATTAACAACCCACTAACTCCTTGATTTCCCTGTTGATGCTTTACTGTCTTATTACTTTTTTTTTTTTTTTTAAGAATCATATTTTCAGCTTTGAACTGGAGCTCTGTGAATAAAGGACAGCCTTGGAGATGGCTTTATTAAGGAGTTACTTAGCACTGTGCTTTGGACAAATCATACCCGCACCCCCAGTCTCACTCTCCATTCTGTATTCTTTACTTTACTGGTTGTTATTCTGTGGTGTAGGAGATAGAAGTATTATTTACACATGAAGCTCATGTGCTGCTCTCTGTTTAGCCATATATTTCTAACAGTGTTGAGGAATATTTTTAATCTGCCTCAGTTTCCCATTCATAACATTGGGCTGAGGATCCCTACAAATGCAATAATCTGAAATGGAGCAGTCGTATATAATCAAGGCTCTGGGCTATGTGGAGGTGACGGTGGCAGGAACACCAGGGCTTTGGGGTATTTGAAATGCAGGCGGGGAGGACGCGGAGGCAGCAGGGCCCTTGCCAGCTCCCTGCCTGCAAGGGGAGGGGTGACCTCAGTGCTCATCGCCGGCGCCTCAAAGGGTATTCTGAGTGCTCGGCTGGCAAACTTTTGTCCTGCGGAGCATAATAAATGAAAAAGCAGACTTTTGAGAAACTTCTAGAAAAATTTACCTTTTTTTATAGGTTGTGCGGGAGCACGGCGCGGGAGGAAGGCTGAAGCTGC
Organism: Anabacerthia variegaticeps; assembly: GCA_035583185.1. NCBI lineage: Eukaryota > Metazoa > Chordata > Aves > Passeriformes > Furnariidae > Anabacerthia > Anabacerthia variegaticeps. The sequence goes on from JAWWEW010000028.1 coordinate 20,622, forward strand.
GAGGGATGTCCGCGCGCGGCCAGCGGCAGCCCCAGAGGCCTGTGGCGGCCGAGGGCAATAGTCTTCGTGAGCTCATCCCTGCTTTCCCTTGAGGCTTTGTGGGAGTTTTCCAAAGCTGGGGACTATTACATCTGAAAAGATCCGATATTGAATGTGAGAGGACTGAGTGGAAGTGAGGCGGCAGTAAAATGTCCGGTGCCCGACGGCTCAGCGCGGGGGTGGCCACCTCAGCACGAGGTGACGAGGGCGGTCATTTTGTTCTCAAGTCGCTTTTTACGTGCAAAGACAATTTTTCGGAGGTAAAATGACGCGGCTGGAAGCCTCTCCGGACAGTGCTCCGCGGAACTCTGCCTGAGCAGGAGGGAGGTGAAGAAGGTGTGTAGGGGGGGGGGGGGGGGGGAAGGAGGGGAGTGCCCCCCGGGGGGGTGCCCGTGCGGGAGGGGGGCGAGC
>JAWWEW010000028.1:21081-46015 GCA_035583185.1 Anabacerthia variegaticeps
GGGGATGGTGCTTCCAGCCCGGGGGGACAGGCAGGCGCTTGGCTCAGAGCAACGCGAGCTATTTGGCAAAGCCCTGAATTTTGCCTGAGGAATATAAGTTATCCTAAGCAGTTTACTGCTCCCGGAGTGAAGGGCGTATCGCCTGAAGTGCAGAGCTGTTCGCTGCGCCTGTCCCTGTGTAAGGGCGGGGCTGAGCTGTCGCCTCTCGGAGGTGATGGCTGGCTTCGACCACTTTGTGAGAGAGGGGGCTGATGAACTAATCTAACGGGTGGCAGCCAGGTGTAAACAGAGACCTCAGGTAAGCTTTGTAACCTGGGCGTTTGGGGGATTTTAAAAACATACCTCAGAGGAGGCCAGCATGAATTAAACCTAAAGATGCTTGAGTCTGCCCAGCGCTCGGGTAGGGTCTGAGGTACCTCCGCTTTGCTGCTGGACGCACCAAGTGTTTTTATTCCGAGTATTCCAGGCACGCAGCAGTAACTGGCTGAACTGGAGGAGCCGGAGCTGTTGCCAGGGGAGAAGTCCCTGCGGGGTGCGGGAGCGCCGGACGGCACCGCGTGTAGTGAGTGTGCTGCTGCAGAGGGGAGAGCCCGAGTCCAGCCGGCTCCGGAAGGTTGAGTGCTGAGCAAATCACTATCCGAGCAGCACCTAAACTGCTAAAATTAAAAGAAATCGATTTTTCTTTTTACTGGGTGCAGCTTTGTTTCTCTATTTCTAGAAGCTTTTGCAAAGGAATGATCTGCAGCCTTCTGCATGCAAAGTGTGACTAGAGTACTGGTAGAATGAAAAAAAAAGATGTTACTTTCGAAGTTTCCTCGGCCTGATGAGAGTAAAATCGACAACTTAATTGAAATCAGCTTGAAAAGCGCACCACGAAAACGGTCTTCAAAGAGCAGCTGCTTTTGTTTGCAGTGGTCAACAGCCGGTGACTCCAGCATTCCTTGCTGCACTCCCAGTGCCCAGTGAGGCAGCTCTGAAGCGGGACATAGCCTGGTGAGGCAAAGCTTCCTCCTTGGCCCCACTGGCCGTGGTGTTTTTGTGCTTAGCAGCTTCTGTCAGAGCATCGCGGCAGGTGTGTGTAGGCTGTGCAGTCCCGGCTAGAGGCTGATCGGGAGAGCTGTACCTTTAATTAAAAGGGGATGCACATTGCTCTGTTGCAATCCTTCCTAAAAGCTTCAGAGTGGCAAACCTCATTGCAGAGCCTGGGGCTTGGTGCATGAGGGCAGAGTTCTGTGCGTCGCACAACCTGTCATCTCATCTTTGTAAAGGACACGCTTTTTTATTGTTTTGTTATTTCTGGACTTTGTTACAGAGAACAGTTTTTCTGCCCGTCTGAACCATGAGTGGCTGTTCAAAGAGGTGCAAGCATGGGATTGTCAAATTTGCCCAGACTATTTTTAAGCTCATCACAGGCACTCTCAGCAAAGGTAAAGGAAAACGTTTTAGTTCTTACTGTTCTTCTGTGCTGTTAGCTTTGTGGGGGAAGTTTTATAGGCTTTGAGGAGGTATCTGATAGGGTTTTTTATTGTCCCTTCAGAAGTGTTCTCGTTTAATTCTGAGAGTCGGCTGCTCTGAAGGAAGTTCAGTGTGCAGTGAGGATTGGAGCTGTGCTGTAAAGCCTTATGTAATTGTTTCTACCTTATGTATTTGTAACCTGTATTTGTTAATCTGCTGTAGTTTGCAACTGTAGCGAGCTATTTCAATGTGTTCAGTGATGTGTTTCTGAAAGCAATTGATATACACAGCTTAAAAAATTCAGTCTTCATAACTGTCAGTAATTGGTACTCCTCTGTGTCATTTTCTACTTTAGTGTCTCTGCTGGTTTGAAACACATATGTACCTTGGTTCAGAATCCAGGTTGTTACTTACTGCATACATTTTGAGTATCTTTTGTTTATCTAAGTTTTGCTTGTCACTTACACCTTGTGTGCCCTCCCATGTGCAGGTGGAAGAGTACCAAACTTATTTATGCTATCCTCTTTACTAAAATCAAACAATCAACAAAATAAATCCTCTATTCTTCTTTGTACATCTAGTAGTTCCTGTGTTGGTGCACCAAGGTAAGTACTTTTGTTGGTCATTCCTTTCATCATGATACTTCTCAGCACACCTCTAGCAGTTAATTTGGTGAGTATTGATGATTTATTGAGGAACTACTGACAATAGTAAATAGTAGTATCCTTGAATGCTGCTTGCCTATTGAAATGAGGTCAATTCTTAGGTGATGATCAGACTTCTTCAAGCTTTGTGTATTTGGTTGGAGGGGATGTGGTTTTGAGAATTGATAGTACAGTTCAGGCTAAATTATTAGCAGAGATATTTGTATAAGGCTGAAGAGTCTGTTTTATGATGCAGGTTTTTTAAAAATAGTCTGAAGCTCTTTTTAATGTGGTCATAGTCAAGGAGCAAAAAAAGAAGCGCTTATTTTTCAGATAAGTTTAGAGTTCTTGGAGGTGACTGTGTTTTCTGTGTGGAGCACATATGCTCCAGCATCAATTTTAATGTATAAGTTTTTTCTTAGGACAAAATAAAGAAGACTGATGTGACTTTAAAATAGCAAATGTAAAGGTGCCGATGACTGTTAAGTGCAGCTTGCTTTAGCTGCACTGGGAAAACTGGGAAAATTTATTCACTCTGTCTTTCTAGAAAATACATGTAGTTCTTAGACAGTTTTCTCATAGTTACCTTACTGGCTTGCAAAGAAATCTGCACCAGGAAATGTCTGTTTCACCTTAAGAATACTGGACAGGTTGGTTGCTTTTAAAATCAGATCGGTTTAAAATTATCTTTGTGTATTTAATTCTTCTTCTTTCACTTTACTCCATGTCATCTATAGGCTGTCAAACACCAGCAGAGGAAAGATGAAAAACTCATAAAAGTCTGTTTTAGAAAAGAGCTGTCAGATGTTGGTTATAATTCATGATTAATGACAAGATGTCTCTCTTAATATTAGAAACAAGAGAGAACAATAAATTACTTACTGTCATGTGCACAAGAAAAAGGGATAGGATGCTGTCTGCAAGACCTTGTCTTCTACTGCATGTCAGTACAGTGAATTTGGTGTACTTTGTGGTTTTTTCAGTTGATAATGGAATACAGAGTGTATGCTGCTATATTCACAAGTCATCATCGATAAATTTTATGCTGTTAGTTTGAACTCCACTGAAGACAAAAGGACACGTGTTCTGGTAGTGTTTCTCCACATGCTCATCTAGAGCAGTTCTTCTAATGGGAAGCTTCCAAGTAACCCTTGTGCTGCTTGACATAATAAATGCAATAATAAAATGAGACTGGCAGAATTGCCCTTGCTTTGTTGATGGGACAAATGAACATATGAGTCTGACAGGATAACACTATATGAAGAGCTGAAATTTAGAGTATAAAATGTCCAAAACTTACTTCCCCTACCCCTCCTTCTGAAATGTGCCAGCATTGCACTATCATTGTCCTTGTCGCCAATGCAATAGTATTGTACAGTTCTACCGATTTCTTTCCCATGGCAATGTCTCAATTCAAGCTGTTTGGATGAGATAAGAGTGGCTTTGTATGAAACCTAGGAAGCCAAAGAATTTAGAACTCAGATAAACTTTTTTTTTTTCCCCTTCCCATTCAGCTGCTTGCATTTTGAACTGGGAGAACCAGATTCAGGAAGGAATAAACCACAAGAAATATTTTATTGCATAGATATCAAAGACCTGCTATAATTAGAATAAATATTTCCTAATGATTACCTGTGAAAGTCATAACTAGAAAGAAAATTATTAGAAAAAATCTTGCTCAGGAGTGTTGAATGAAAAAATAAGAAAGCATGATCTTTGTACATTTATCCCAGAATCTATTGTTTAGTATTTCTTTTACTAAAACGTCTACATGTACAGCCAAGAAATAGAAAGTATTGGATATCACTGTTATGGTTTTTTTAACTTACACCGTATACATTCTTTTGCATACTCAAGCATTATCACCTGTGTTTTTCATCACACTTCTGCTTAATTTCTTTGATACTATTTAATGTGGGGTTTTTATGTTTACTTTTAATATCTTATTTTACTCTCTTCTTATGCTTCTGTCATTGTGAAGGTTATTGCAGGGGGAGATATTCCACAGTTCAATGAGTTGTAACCCTTAGCTGCACTCTATGGCTTCTGTTTGTCTTAATAATAGCATTTTTTCTTTCCCCTTGGTTATTTACAATAGTAAAATGAGACTGAGTTGCAGCCATGAAGTCTGTCCTTTTGCAACAAGGTGTGAGGAGACTGCAGCCTCTCCCTGCAGTGGGCAGTAAGAGAATAGGCACATGATACCTCTGTATGGCCACAGTCCTGGTTGGTATGTCCTGATTTACATCTGCAGCAAGTCTATGAGGCTGTAAACCAAGAATTTAATAGCTGGCACTTCTGCAAAGCTGGACTAGCGAGTTTTGCCAGCTTCCCTCTAAATTAATTCTTACTTGGAAAGCCTTAGTACCAGAGCAGAGTTCTGGTGTGAGAGAAGGACTTCTCCACTGAGACCTTTGCATAGTGGGATGTGTGCTTGCGCCTTTACACTGGCATAAGCCAAATAACCCCTTATTCTCCTTATTGGCTTAGATGGGGGTCCATCACCTTCAGGAAAGTGTAGAAGAGGCTTCTGGAAGGGAGTTACTGTGGCAATGGACAGAGTGTGAACAACGGCACCCTCAGCAAAATCGCTTTTGGGAAGGTTTTGTGGGAAGTTTGGGCTTTCTTTCACATTATTGTGGCATGTGAAATGGTGGTGCACCTTCCATGGCCTGGAAGCAAGAAAGGGTGGCAAGAATGAGTTTGTGGAGGGTTTCCTATTGAGAATGATTAAACAAGAAGTCTGTGTGAGTATGAAAATACTGCTAATATCATTAAAAATCTACTACAGGACAGCCTTGCTGAGTTCCCAACAATGAAGCTGGAATAAGACCTCTTGAATTTCTATTCATGTGTTCTAGTTATCAACACAGGAAAAGCAAGATTACATTAGGGAACCAACTACCTCAAAATGTTCCTTTGCAAAAGAAGATAAGTTTCTGCAAATTAACTACCCTTTCACTTTTGTTCCTCAGCTGCCCCTCTTTCAGTTGTGCTGTTAAGATACTCGACAAAGGTATTCATTTCTGTTTTCTTGCTTCTTCCATTTCTGTTTTGCAACACAATTCATCTGGAACTTGTAATTTATCCACTTTTCACAGTTTTAATTGCCTAACTGTCTGTTCCACTGCAGTGCTGGCATCTTGAAACATCTTGCTCTCCCCTCAGCCTCCTCCAGCCTGAAAGAAAGTTTTGTGAGTAATTTACAGCTGTCTGGTCTGTTTTGATGCTTCTTTTTGGATCCAAATTACAGCTGGTCTTCTGAGATGTTAGGTGAGCTGGTAAGGAAAGCACGTGGTCCCTCTTAGTCATACTCAGGTTCTCTCTCCTTTCAGTGGAAGTTAATCTTGTGCCTTTGGAGAAAATTGGCACTGCATTAGGTTTGCCATCATCACCGTAGCCTCTGAAAATGCAAGGGTGGGGTAAATGTTGCTAGATTCCCTAGAGGAAGGTTCATTGCAATTGCTCAAATGACACCAGGGTTCCTGCACCTGTGTGACATATCAAAAGATATTTTGATCCTCCTGTGGCCTTCACCCTGTGAAATTAGAGCTGCTGCCTTCAAGTTTAGAGAAGTTTTGATTCAGAGCAAACTGATGTGTCAGCTCTCTCTCTATTATATTTTTCTGGGTGTTTTAAATGTTCTTTAATACAGACAGTGGTGACAGAACCCATAACAATGTCCTTTCATAGAGTGGAGTTAGAACTTTTCCATGTGGCCAAGCTTTTTGAAATCATCCTGAAAAGTAAGTGAGAGTTACTGTGCATAAAATGCTGTTATCGAGGGGCTGCTGCTCTGAGGGGCAGAATAACCATTTTCACTCAGAGAGGAGTCCACAACTGCTGAAGCATCACCTTTCAGTACCTGATCCTAACTCCATCCAGTGGAGCTCTCCAATTTCATTGTATGACTGGTGGGAACTGGGGGGTTTGTTTTTCTTTTTAAAATGCCAGCATATCTAGTTATATTTTCTCCATACTGATCCATGTTTGAGCCACTAAGTAAAATACACCTCTGTTTGGCATGTTACATGTTTGTATGTCTATTAAAATTGAACAGCAAATAAATCTATCTTTTCCACAAAGACTGTACTATTTCAGCAATCTGAACATATGTACATACATTGCACTTCTGTCTGTCATCAGGAGCAAGACGGATTTTAAGAACTGAGAGTGAAAGTGATAATGTTCTAGTATCCCTTTTAAAACTTTTTATAAACCTCTGCTTCTAGAAACTGCCTGTGCAAACATATGGCTGCGTGTGGCTGCTAGAAATGTATTAAAAACTTAATTGTTTGCAGTAGCGTAGCCCCAAAACAGAAGTATATAATGTTTCTTATTCAGAAAAAAAGAAAACATTTCCTTATCCTCTGGGAAATTCTTCAGGAAGCTTTTTTTTAATTTTTTAAATGACGTCTTGCAATGAGCATTTGTGTGTGTTTCTTTCTGATGCCAGGAAGACTGGAATCTTGGGTGTAGTTAGGTATCATACCAGTGGACAAACCAGGTTCTCTTCTGGCATCTAAAGCTGTGATATTAGGTATAACAACTGTGATATTTCTGCTTGAAATACGTGTGAAAAATGCAGAGCATATCAGTTTAACTGTCCCAATCTGTATTCAGAACATTAGTAATAGACAGTTTCTCTAGAGAAAATATGTATGGTACTAATTTTATTTTTTTTTTTGCATTACTGATAGTTTAATCTGCAGATTTTCAAATGAAAAAGCTGGTTTTTAAAAAGTAATAAAGTAATCATATCAGATTCTATAGCATTGGAACAACTTAGGAAAACGTAGTATCTTATTGTGTGGGTGGGTGGCTTTTATTTCTCTTCCCCATGCCCAATAGGCCAGACAGGAAGCATGTTATTGGCACTTGGGCTAAGGCATTTAAACCTGCACTGTAGCTATATTGATTTGCTAATCAGTCACATAGATTTTTTCAATTCAAACTGACTGTTAATAATGTGCAAAATGAACATGCTGCAATATAGTTTGACTTAATAAACCTTCTAATGAACAAATTTAAGTGTAAATGGATAACTTTTGAAGATGTCTTGACATACGTTGATAGTAGCATGTATTAAATCACACTAAAATTAGCTTAAGTTAGCACATGAAGTATAATTTCAATATGTAGTTTTATCACCAGTAGCACAATATTAAAGGATGACACAACACGTCTGTGTTTCCTGTTCTCAGTAACTAGTCTTGAGTTGCAAGTCAGGTCTGTTTGTTTTAGGCCATATTCTGTATGTATTTTTATTAGCTATTCCTTGTCTATACAGTGTCATTGATCATCTTGGTGCTAGCAATAAAACTTGCAGTGGTGTTTCTGTTCCATGCTGGGTGCCTGGTAAAGCTAAGTGGTTTCTTGAGCAGAAATCCCAGTGTTGGGATTGCAAATGAATTTCTGTCATGGTTTTGTGGGATTCCTGTTATTGGACCTTTGTTTTTGTTGTTTTAGTATGACTAGTAAAGCTCATAAATAGTAATGTAATGGAAAGCAGGCATGGGAAGGTTTTAACTACATCAGCATTTAAGCTTGTGTTGTAATTTGAATAAATATTCATGGCCAATTTCTTTCCATTTGCACAGTTTTACTAAAAACTAATAGCATGCATATATAATTTGACTTTTACTTCTCAGATGGCTCTAACTTCTAATTTCATTCTTTGCAATGGCTGTTTCACAACATTTGGCTTTACAGGACGTGTGGGTGGAGTACACTTGATGCTGATAAGTAGGAGCAAAGTAATCTGAGGTTTAAAATTAGTGATTAATGCTTTCTCTTCTGAATGGGAGACTTTGTGCAGTAGCCTCACATTATAGGGTGAGAGAGCAATTGCTGTCACAGACTTGATGAGATGCTCATCTTGTGAAGCCAAAACAGAGTTTTGAGAGTGTAAAAATAAAACCTTGTTATATAATGCACATAATTGCATCTAGCAAACATTAATATGGTTTTAATCTACTGCACTCTGAATATTGCTCCTATCACATAAGTCTAGTAAAGAACAAGTGTTTGACTTGCTTGCCTTTGAAATTTTAAATAACACCTTCAACTTTTAGGTAAATTTGTCTTCCAGATGAGCAATAATGGCATGACATTTTTCTAATGCTTTGCTTATGTTGTATGATTTGATGGTGTTTTGCCATTTGTAAATTCTTGTAGCTAGAAGATGAGATGTTTGTTTCTGTATAACTTCAGCAAGAGTCACATTTTAACTGGGTAATGAAAGGTGTGGTTTACAAATACATCCACTGAAAGCTGAGTGTGGTATGTTTGAATCAGTGGAACACCATCCATCTTACCCTGAAACTGCTATCCTAACTCTGGTTATGAAGTGTATAAAAGGCTAAATCTCTGTAGAAAAGTAGAAGATGTGGAGGCTCTCAAACTCTTAACTTGTCTACTTCTTACACCTAGATATGAATAGGTATGACAAAGCTGCCAGTAAGTGTGAGGAAAATCATGTGAACTCCAAACAAAGATTCTTGGTGCTCTAGTTCAGATCTGAATCCTACAAAGCCAGCCTCAGAAATAAAAGTAATTTGTGAAACTAGGCCAGGTAAGGGTGACTGTATTTCAGTGCGTTCAGTGAGGCTGTTCTGCTGAAGTTGCTCCAGGTTATAGAGATGGTTATATAACAGTGGTGAAGACCTGTCACACAAGTGTGATTGCTGCAGTGATTGTGTGGGACTGGTCTACCTACCTCTCTTCCTCTGGTAGCTTTCCTTATAATGGGGCTGGGTCACTGTCTCTTCTGGATACGTTTATGGCTATTGCACTTTTAAAATGCCCACTGGATGAATGGCTGCAGGTTAATTTGAAGAAGTCTGCAAGACTTCAAGGTAAAGATCAACAGAAATGTATTACTTATCTCTGGATCCAGCCTTACTTGCGCAGAAAATCACTTGAAAGCAGTGTAACTAATGTAATACTTTGACTGAAATAGTTTTTTTGTTTGTTTTGTTTTCTCTTTTTTTCTCTATACCTTCAAAATTTTTGTATAAATGCAGTTTATTTTTTTATACTTTCTTATGTGTGGATTTTATTATCAAAATGTTGTTTGCCTCAGCACAATGTGTTGTATAATGCTTTGTAATTAAGGCAACAATTTGCAATAATATCAAGTACATTATTCAATCTGAATTAGAAGTGTGTGTTGGCTACAAATGAAATTAATAATAGCCACCAGGAAAACCCATACTACTGAGAATATAATTCTTTTAGGTGTTTTGGTGTGTTCGGTAGGAAAGTTGGTAATGGAGTGTGATGCTGGGGGGATATTCTAGTGAAATAAGTGCTCCTAAAGTGTGTTTTACCCTATTCCTACTAGCTGACAAATAGCAATTTCCATTATTTGTATGCAATGCTAGTGATGCTTACAAAAGAGGACTGTGGGCTCTGTTCTTGCTTCTGCTATCAGTCAGATGTCCTCTAGGGAGGTCCAGTGGAACCTCACAAGATTTGTGTTTAGTTAAGGAACAGATGCCCTGTCTCTGAATTCCTAATGTTACTGTGCGATGAGAGAAACTGGAGGAGAAAATTAATAGATTAAATTCCTGAGATCTGAATAGGTTATCTGTTGAGATATGTGAACTAACCATCAACTCATATTTGTGAACAGTTACATTACTTAGCAATTTGAGTCTCTGTTTTAGTGAGAATAAACAGAGTAAATTACAAACATAGTAGATCATTTGTCTTTCAAAGAATAGTGAAATGGTTCACTATTAAGCAATTCTTAGCAATAGTCTGGGTTTTGGCTTTTACATTAATAAAAATTTGTGGTTAGCATTATTGCTACTGCACAGTGAAGCTCATGATATTTTCATAATCATCAACCTCTGATTGTTCACCAACATTTCAACAGTTGCAGTGTTCCTGGAATAAACCGAAAGCAAAAAGTGTGTGAGATTTCTATGATTTGCTTTCCGGTAGAGATAAATATTTTACTTTAGAGGAATAATCATGAGATATTCTACCTCAAAATGCATAGTCTAATACTATAAAATATGGCTCTTGTCATACCACATTGAAATAGTGAAACTGCAGTGGTCTGTTAATAAAAACTGAATAAGAACCATCTGGATTCAGTCTGAGATCAACAAAAACAAAAAGTACATTTCCAAACACAAAACCAGAAGATAATTTTGGAAGATAATTAAGCCTGAAGCTGGCAAAGACATAAAAAGTGAATTAGAACTTTCAATTTTTTTTTTTACTTAAATTTGGTTTGCTGTGATGTTTTGATTTTTTCTTTTTCTTTTCCACCCCATACCTGACACATTCTATGAATATAAGGAGTAGCGGCTCCTTGTTATGTGTTTTAGGGAAACTCCTAAAGGTTGAGGAGTTTTTGGGTTGACTCTGAAAATGTTTGCAAACTTCCCCAATTGTTGAATTGTGTGTTTATGTTGATGCCCTGAAAGGAATGTCATTGTTTGTTTCATGAGAAGCAATTTGTGATTCAATGAATGAAAGCTATCTCTAAATGCAATCCATGCTGCAGATGTGGTAGATCAGGATGTTGCAGAGATTGTTGCTGGATTGGCAGCATGGTGAGCTGTGATACCCACAGTTCTTTCAGTTTTCAAAAGGTAATTGTAGTGGTCCTAAAGACTCCTGCAGAAACTGGAAGAAGTGCTGTTTGCATCAGGGGCTGGCATTTATATTTATGGGTTGATACCTTGTGCTGTGCCCTATCTTCATCTCAGAAATAATTCTGCTTTTTGTGAGATTTCTGTCTTCTCATAAATACAGGAAAACAGGAGAAGAATGTGCTTTATGATCATTACTTCTGCAAAATCACTATTAAAAGCTGAGCATATTCACAGTATTCCATGGTGAAGTAAAACATCAAGACCACAGACTGTCTTTTGAAGGCAACTCTGATAAACAAGGTGTGCATTTGTCTTTATAAGAGGAAGAAATTACAATATTAGACAAACTTATTTTACAGTCTCTAACATGGAAATCAACTTTAAATCAAGCAAAGGGAGCACAGAGCTAAGATGGTTTTTAACAATATCTGGTTTGTGGGTTTTTGGTTGTTATTTTTTTAGTGGTTTGGGTATTTTTATTTTTTTTTTTAATTTTTGAGAAAGGTGGGGAGAAGGGAATTAAGACTTAAATGCTTATTTAATACTACTGTGTCTAACTGTCATGCAGCTAATAGCAAAAGTAAAGACACATTATTTGAATCAGAAATAGTTTTGGATGGAGTACAGCAAATCAGACTGTGAGGGGAATATGGTAATGTAGATCTGTAGGAAGTAATTCTTGAAAGCAAGGGTGGGGTGTGGAAAGCTGGAGCCCACTCAAAGCTTCCATTTATCTGTTTTTTTGAAGAGGCACTCTGTGCTGCCAGTCCTACAGAGGCTAATTTAACATTTTTTAAATGTTTTTATAGGAGCATAATTGTTTAGTCCATCTTCAGACTTACCCAGTTTTGCTACGCACTCAGCATGTGACAATATTTTAGTATGAAAACTGATATGCAATATATGCAAGGAGGGGCAGAGTGAATTTGATATCTTCTGGTATGGTTTGGTGTGGATTTTTCATAGCACATCACTCACAGGCTGGATGACCTCAGGCAATGGGAGAAACAATCTGGTTTTTTTTTATGGTAGTAATCTTCCTTTACAAGAATGAGAGCTGAGAATAACTTCTATAGAACAAAACCTTAAGCAAAAGTTCTTGTGATTTCTCTTTATTGGTTTACATATGCCAAAAGTTCCTTGTCAGGCATAAAGCAGTAAAAGTTATTTGAGAAAGTTCATTTTGGTATTTGTTTATTTTGGCACTGGCTTTCTAAATCCCATTGATTTTTACTAGTTGGGGGATAAATCCATTTACAAGGGTTCAGAAACAGAAGGAAGATTATTTTATGGAAGGCCATATTTTTCCATTATGCAGAAATACTTGTTTTGCACTCATAGACTCAATACCAGGGGCAGAAGTATGACCTATGGTGACTGCAATAAGCCCCACTTGAATTATAATAAATTTTTAGTTTAAGTTTTTTGACCAAGTCTTAGAATCCGTAGTAAGCTTTGGTGCTCAGGACCTCCATGTGAGAGTTTTTGCATTTTTTTTAATGACTGTGACTTGGCAAACAACTCATCCTGTGTGCCATGAGTTGTTTGCCACTATTCACACAGGTGAACATCCCTCAGAGAAGCAGCTGCCCCCTCTGCTTTTATGGTTATTTGTCTCTTCAACATGGAGCTCAAAGAATAGTTCTAATGTATATTTATTCTTTTATTCTAGTAGGTGAGGTGCTTAGAAGGATATATGATCATCTGGACAATTAACTCCTCCTTTCAGAGTGTGTTCACAGTGACTTACATAAATAATAAATAGCTGTGGGTAATTTTGTAAAATGACTAGTCAAGAGCTGTAGGAACAAAGAGGCCTTGTCACAAAGCCTGGCACTTCTCGCATGCTCAAAGGGTCATTCAGTTACTACAAAAATTTTGCTTGATTTTATACTTTGAGTTGCTTTAAACGTTCCAAATTAGGTGCAAATAGTCCCAGAAGCCCAGTGAGAAGGTGCAGAAGAGTATGCAGTGAGTTATGTTCATGTTGGGCAAGACATTCTTTAATTTATATGTAGGGATTTTGTTGTTTTATTTTTAATGAAATCTTTCTTTTCTCGCTGGAAACAAGAAGTGTTCTGGTACATTTCAAAGAATACTCCAAGTATTACACGGCCTAAAAGTGCTTACTTTATGAAAGGACAAACTACCATAAACACCCTTTGTCTTTTAAGAAATGAGTGTGGAATAGTTTGGCATGTGTCTCACTTAGTGGTGGCATAAAATGAACTTCAGATTTGCAGCCCTTACTGGTGCTTGCAAAAGTAGAGCGGGACGTATCCAGCTCATGGATGTGGAGAAAAGCTGAAGAATATCATATGGAAAGAGTTCCTGTTGAGCAAAACTTGTTTACATATTAGATTCCTTTGTCTTTGATCATGAACTTAACAAACGCTGCTTTCAAGGGCCACAGTTGGCAGAGCCTGAAGGGTTTAGTCAAATCTCTCTTCTTTGCATTCTAGCCAGGATACATTAAGGCATATGAAGTGGTGAAGGTGGCCCAAAGTATTTTTGACTGCCTGCCACTTACTGCCACATTCTGATGTATGCAATAAATCCTGTCTTGCTGTAAACAGAAACGTTCACAGATTTTGCTTCATACAGAAATGTGCTGAAGTACATAAGGGTACCTTTTCCACCTATTACACCTTTTCACCTTTCTCCTCCAATTGTTAAGCTCCAAGTTAGCCCCATGCTACCCCTTATCATCTAACTGATGAAAATAAAACTAAAATTTGAGAAATGGAAAAAGTTGCCCTCCTTGCATGGCATAAAAATGGCAAGTTCCTCGACTTTTTTGTATCAAATGATTCTCTTTAGGCTAAAGCTAAGATGAAAAATATTAGTCCTGAAAGCAAATAGAATGAATTAGGCCATAAATAACTAAACTTTAGCTGTTCTTCCAGGTTTAGCACTCTTTTCATTCCTAAGATTCCCAATGTACAATTCAGGTCAAAAGTGTAAGGAAAAAAATATAACAACTTTTTCAAAATACTGTATCCCATTTAAAAGCAACTGTTTTCCAAGGATCCACTTCTGACACCCTCTATTAAGCAGAACATCCCTTGTTTTTAGACAGTCTGGTTCTTTGTGTATTTATCACAACTTCAGCTCTACCACAAGACAGTAGCTATGCACACTTCTAAAAATAAGCACTGTGTCTGTGTACTGAACTGCTGGAGGGGTCCAGTTATCTTCTTGCACCAAAACAATGATTCACTCCCTGATGTGGAAGTCACTTGGGAAGTAGAAAATCAATAGAAAGTGAATTTCTGAAGGAGGTTATGTGACATTGTTCTCATTAAGACTTCATATTAATTATTTCTGTAAGCATTTTTAGTTTTAACTTAATTCTCACACTTTTCTTTACCAAACTGGACTAGAATCTTGAGGTACTTTTATTAGCATTCTCCATGGGTATGCTCACTTTTATCTGCATATTAATTCTGCAGTCATTGTCTTGTCTATTCCCATTGCTATCCCTCTCTAAGGCTGGAGCAGTGCTGTAATGCAGTCCAGATGTTCAAACCCCATCCTGCTTTATAAGAAAGGTATTTCTAAGCAGGTTAAATATGTATTACATTAGCACACTATGAAAAATATTTATAGTAACCTCTATGCAGCAAATACCTGTATATATTATCAGTGCTTGTATAAAGCACCAAGTAGCTGGCAGCCAGATAATTAAAAACAAACTGAGTCACTAGTACTGTACACACAAATAGCACTTGCAAGCTTATCCATTCCTCTTGAGGAGGAACTTGTTAATGGTGTCACAGGAATGCCCTGTGCTGTGTAAACCAAGGAGCAAAATCTGAATTTACTTGCAATAGCTCTTTTTAAGAGGATAAAGGGAAGGAACTGCTACAGACCTCAGATTCTGGGCCCTGATTTCTGAACTTCATGCCATAAGCATAAAGAACTAAAGAAACTATATGGATTTGTGACTCAGAAATTGGAAAATAGTACCAGACTTGAAAGCATCTTCTTGAAGCCAGCTTACATTACCTTTTATTTCACAATATTTAGCATTAATAGAGATCTGTAAATACATCAAATTAAACTAAATTGAATTCCACCACTGCAATAATATAATTGAGCTCAGTAAAAAATGCTTCCTCCTTTGCAGAGTTTGACTTTTGTTAGCAGCCTTAAGCCTCTTAGAACATTTTCCTTGGACTTAACAAAGTAGCTAAACAACTTTTGGAAAACAAGCTGATTTCAAATATGTAGCTTCCACAAAATAGATACCAAAATCTATTTGGAGTCAAAATCCCACAAGGACTTGGCAAGGTAACATTCAAAGCTACTGTCTTGAGTTAGTGGCAGGGAAGCGGACATGTAATGAAATAGACGTGGATTTGGTAGGAGGTGGTAAAAGTTTGCTTTCAAAGATGAACGTGTTGTGCACCAAACTTTCTCTTTTCCTTCTTGTCCTAAGCCATATAGGCTTACACAAGGACAAACCTTCTGGCATGACACTACTGGAGGAGAGAACAGAAATGCTGTGCAGCAGTCAGAAATGTTATCCAACCTAAGAGGTTCCCAAAAATCCTGTCCCACAGCAGGGATGGGACAGCAGAGTGGGCAGCTGACACAATAGGATAGAACTAAGACATGAGAGGCTCTGACTGCTCCTCTCATGACAAGGGACCTTGCCCTTAGTTTAGGACTTAGTAAGAAAGAGAGCTAATGGCAACCAATGTCTTTCATGCAAAACTTTTTTTTTTTTTTTTTAAACAAGATAATGCACAGATCCCCTTTTTTTAAAAAAAAAAAAAAATTATCAGGAAAATAATGACTGGAAACTTCTGGTTGGACATTTGCCAAATCTTTCTCCCTACAAACCCTGTGTTGCAATGGACTCATATTTTCCACTTATACACAGTAATGTCCCTTGGTATTCTCACAGTTTTTTGTTTCTAACATTGATAAATAACTACTGACAGACTAGTGATACACTTCTTGATTTGGTCATCTGGTATCACAAACATCTTGCATTTCATGATGTAGCACAATTGTAACACTTATTAGGATGCAAATTGCCCAATGAACTTGATGATAAGCTTGCTGGTTTTCCTTTACAGTGGAAAGGCATGTGAACTGGTACAGGTTTACCAGCCAGCCAAAATGAAAGTCACATGGACTCCACCTGGCAGACTGTGCTGTAATGACATTGCTGTAATAGAAAGTAAAGAATGAAGTTGCATAAGGGACCAAGGAGGAGGAAGGATTGTGAGCTTGAGAAGGCACAGAGGTGCCAGGCAAAGAAATACTCTATGCATGCAGTTGTCATGGTACAACTTTATTAACGTGTATCTTTTCTGTGGTGCACTGATACACTAATATCAAACAACACATTACAGAGGTTAAAGATCTCCTCTATGTGTTTCTTAACAACAGCAAAATCAGCACCAAAAAAAAACCAAATCTGCCCATGCCAAATAAAATTATATGAAGCATCTTTTTGGTAGGATTTTTATCCTCTGGAAGCAAGTTTGTTGCTATGTGTTCAGGAGGGGTATGCAGTGTCTATAGGCCAAGAATTGGAGTGAATTAAGAGCCTAGTGAACTCTTAAAACAGTTATCTTTACTCTCCCTTCTGAAGTCCACTGTGCAGAAATGTTTTTTTCAGCTTAAATCAACTGCCTTATGTGCATGGAAGCACAGTAATGCAGACTTTTCCTTTCTGCTTTCCGTGTTGGAATTAAAGTTGGCATTTTTTTCCAATGAGAACAGCAGTATGAGGTGGAATCACAAAAAGCAGCTCTTTTTGTTTCTGTTCCTGTTTTCAAGTGAATCATCACCACTTGTTATGCTTTTTCTACCTTGTTTGCTGCAGTATTATGTCACACTGAAAATACTGCATCATATCCTCAGAGCTTTTCAGCTTGCACAAAAGTTTTCCATTTTCAATATCAGTGTTACAATTGTATGAGATGTTCATTCTGTTAAAATTCTAAAATGGATATTTCAGTTTCAAGATATTAAAGGAGGATGCTGGAGAAATTAAAAATTTAGGTGCTAGTGTCTACATTTTAATGGAGAAGAACTTGTCATAACTAAAGAATGGCTTAAATTTAGGCTCAAATTTAAGTTGCCTGTGTACAAAATGTTTTGGTTGTGGCCTTCCAGGTAAAACATGAACAATAATTTTCTTATTATCAGTCCTTGAGTTTGAACTGGCAAACTTCATGTCTTACCAGTGGCTTAAACTTCATATCAACCTATGTATGTTTCCCTTTTCAATTCATTTGTTCATTAATTTTTGCGCTTGCTTCTTATTAAATTTCCAGTAATATAATGTGAGAAAGCCAAGAAAGCTGTCTGCTGAAGAAATGTCTTTTAAGATTTTTTTTTTGTTTGCTTTGTTTTTTGTTTTTTGGTGTGTGTTAGTGGGGTTTTTTGGGGGTTTTTTGATTTATTTTTTTTAATTAGTGTTACTGTGCCCCTGCAGAGAATTTGTTTGGTAAGAAGGCTTTATAGGAAAACCTATCTCATGCCACTGGGCAAGGAAGATACTGCTCTCACTGGAGCTGTGTAGGGTACAAGAGTACAGCAGGGCTCTAGGATGGGTGATTAGATAGCCAAGAGATCCCTTTGCTCAGGATATCAAATCCCTCAGTTTGAGGGAGGGGTTGATTTGGCATGGAAAGAAAACTTAGTGCTCTCGTCTGATTCCAGGCTTACAGTCCTTTTAGAGATGTACTCTGGGGTTAGTTTTTGAAGTTCGTTTGTTTTGGTTAACTTTTAGTCATGACTGTAAGTGTTTTGCATGGAAATTCCTGCTTTGGTGCTGTTCTCTAACCTATCAGATTTTGAGTGAGTTAACTCTTCAGCCAGTTTCCCTCATGGTTTCTTCCCAGGAAGTGTTTCTTCTTGATTAAGTTAAGCATAATCTGTATTTGAAGACAAAGTTCCATAATGGCAGTAATAGAAATAAGGATGACACCTTCTTTTTAATGACTTTCATAATTTATTCAGATTGAGTAGTGAAAGAAGCCTCTCTTTTTTTCCCTTCCTTTAAAAGGAACGTGACTTTATCCATCACAGATGTTAATGCTATGTTTGTTTACACTGTAACTCAGAATTATTTTTGTGGATTCATAGTTTCTACGGGAATATGACAAATACTGGCAACAAGCCTTTAAGAAAGATTTAGTGTTTAGATTTGAGGCTGCTCAAAAAATGTGTTTAACAAATAAGAAAAACAAAAAGCAAACAGCTAAGCTATTTACTCTGAAGCAGCTTAGCTGTTGAACTAATTCTACTACAGGTGTAGAATGAATTATTTGTGAAGAAATTTTCAGACTTAGTGGATTCACACAGCAGTATATAGATACCTTGGTCTAAAATGTGCTGACTGTGGTGTAGCTGTGATCCTCCCCTGAGATGT
Organism: Anabacerthia variegaticeps; assembly: GCA_035583185.1. Lineage (NCBI taxonomy): Eukaryota > Metazoa > Chordata > Aves > Passeriformes > Furnariidae > Anabacerthia > Anabacerthia variegaticeps. The sequence continues at coordinate 39,189 of JAWWEW010000028.1, forward strand.
GCCATGGTGTGTCCATAGGCTCCAGCTTGTTCCGTTTTCAGTAACATTTGAATTGGTTTGACCAGGTAATATGGCCCTTTCAAACTGCTGCACTGGTGGTTCATGTCTACAGCAGTTAATGTGTCTATGGAGACTCTGAAAGAGTAGTGTGCTGCTCTTTGAGACCTCTGACTCCCTGTCACGTCCTTGAACAGAGGCAAAATTCTGAGCAGACCGAGGGTTCAATCAAAAGAGAGTTTTCAAGATCAAGCTATGTATGAAAAGTCACTTGCACAGTGTAGTAATAGAGAATAAAAAGCTTGTTATGCTAATGTTTACAGTGGTGGCCCTCTTGGTCTCTGCATGGGGTTCATAGGCTCTGTTGCAATAGAAGATTTGAACAGCTAATGAAATCAAGGAACAAAATGTTAATGGCATTTTATTGAATTCATTACACTTGGAAATGAACTTGGAGTGCAACATCCTCACTCATCCAAAATGAAATGTTGAAAACACAAGTCTCCTGTAAGTACCCTACCTATCGGTGGTGGTGTTAATGAAATCATCTCTGCTGCAGGTAGATTCAGTCATGCCTGCTGGGAAGCGTTGGGAAGCCGGCGCTAATGGCTAAGTTGTGTGCAGCACTGTGTGTTGTTAAAGAGCCTGCTTATCTCTTGGCCTGGCAGGTGCAGAGTATTAGTGGGCCTATTGCCTGGCTTTCCTAACAGACCATGGAAGAGGAGAACTAAACTTCTATCTCAGTATCCCAACCACTGACCAGGACCTTCCATTGCAGCTTAAGGTATTGAGGATCTGCCTTTTCACAGGAAGCATTTTTGTTTTTTGTTTTTTTTAAATCAGTAGATAGTGTTTGATGACTTTCAGATTGAATCCCTGAGTGATCAAGGTAAAAGAACTCTTGTTCCAGACCTGACTTTTGGGCAGGATGGAACTGGGATTGTGAACAGAAGATCATTGCTACTCCTGCACTGTCCAGCAAGTGCAAAAAGCAGTGTGCGGTGTTCTGTATATAAGTGTTCTTGTTTTCCTATTATGCAAATAGCAAACACTGCAAGTTATCCAGGACAAAGAAATTATTTCAATTTACCTCTTGACACTCTTTGTTCTTTATTTAATGCTATATGCAATATTTAATATTAATAATTTTAATTTTAAAAAATTCCTATTTCCAAATTATTCTGTATTAAAAAGAAGCTTGAAATAGTGTCAGAATACATGCGCTATACTCTAGTGTGTAGCAGTTCTCTTTCTACTGAAGTTTACCTTCATCACAATAAGAATATATTGCAATGTACACTTAATATTGAGCTGAACAAGTTTCAAGCTTGCATTTTGAAAATATTGATTGTCAAGAGTTTTGTGGATAGCAAGCAATTTAACAACAGCATCTGTGCTGTGATGAGCACCCAATAAATGTCTGTCAGGATGGCTTATTACATGCTGCTTTTCGGATTAAATTAGGAAATAAACTGTGTGAGATGTGAGATACCATCCAGCAAGAGCTGATTTCAGAAAAGAAGGTTAATGGCTGCCTTTTTATTATGGGAGGTTGTAAACATCGTGTGTTTATCTAACAGATAGCTTTTGGTGATGGGAGTTGACTAATTGTGAGCTAATTGTGACTAATTTAAAGAGCGCAGTTGCCTGTCTCTAACACTGTTAAGGCTACAGAAAGAACTTGCCATTAGATAAACCTCTACAGTGGGAACTTGAGATAGGCCCAGAAGGGAAGAATTTGTGACAGGAAGGCACTAATTCCAGGCCTGGGAGAGGTTAGATCTGGTTAGCACATTCTTATTACTGCATATGGACAGAAAGTTCCAGTGTGTTGAACTGTGTGAAAGGAAGCAACTGCTAATGCACATATCACTGGTCAAACAAAGATCACTTCCAGTTATGGGACAAACAGCATCTGCAATCATCAAAAACCCCTGAAGCACACCCAGACTAATTTCTGGGGCCATCCGCCAGAGGTCTGCACATTTTTGATGGTGCTGCACTGGACAGTGTAAAACTTCTCTCCATGCCCAGGGGAGGTAATGGGTGTTCCCACCTGAATCCACTGAACTTTGTTTCACAGGCTTCCTTCACTTTGGAGGGATCAAGACATGCAACCATCACTTCAAACAACAAGCATCCAAATTGCAACAATGAAGTCTTGTCACTGGATCCACAAGTGGTGATAGCCTTCCTCTCCACTATCTACTCTTAACCTTCCTTTCTCTTTTTCTCTTTTCTGTATATATTTTCTTAAGTGATATCTGTCTTGATACTCTCTCACACAGTATCCCTCTGGACAAAACATGCAGCATACAGCTGGATAACTCTGTTACATGATGGACGAGCAACTGATGAGGTTGTCATAGTGACTGGGGTGACATCAGGCTGGTGACCGGCCACTGTGAGGTTCCAAAGGGCTCCATCCTCAAGCCAGTTCTCTTCAACATCTTCATAAACAACTTGGATGCAGGACTCAAAGGAATACTAAGTAAATGTGCCAAAGACATTAAATTGGGAGGAGCTGTCGACTCCATCAAGGGAAGAGAGGTCCTGCAGAGATCACAACAAATTAGGTGATTATGAGAATCACCAGCTGTGTGAAGGGCAAGTGTTGGATTCTGCACCTGGGATGGGGCAACCTTGGCTGTGTGTATAGACTGGGGAATGAGGGGCTGGCAAGGAGCTGCAGAGAGGGCCCTGGGAGTCCTGACTGGTGGCCAGTTGGCCACAAATCAGCAGTGCCCTGACTGCCAGGATGGCCAACGCTGTCTGGAGGCATCAGGTCCAGCATCGCTGGCCAGGTGAGGGAGGGGATTGTTCTGCTCTGCTGTGCACTGGGGTGACCTCACCCGGAGTACTGTGTACAGCTATAGGCACTTCAATAGAAGAAAGATACTAAGCTATTAGAGAGCATCTAAAGGAGGGCCACAAGGATGGTGAAGGGTCTGGAGGAGAGGCCTTATGAGAAGTGGTTGAGTTTACTTGGTTTGTTCAGTGTGGAGAGCAGACTAAAGAGGGACCTCATTGTGGTCTTCAGCATCCTCCCAAGGGGAAGTGGAGCGGCAGGTACTGATCTCTTCACTCTCATGACCACTGACAGGACTCAAGGAAACAGCATGAAGCTGAGTCAGGGGAGGTTTAGGATGGATACCAGGAAAATGTTTTTCACCTAAAAGGTGGTTGGACACTGGAATGGCTTCCCAGGGCAGTGATCGCAGCACTAAGCCTGTCAGAGTTTAAGAAGCATTTGGACAGTGCTCTTAAGCACAGGGTGTGACTCTTCAGGTGTCCTGCGCAGGGCCAGGAGTTGGACTCAGAGGCAGGTCTTAACACTAATGTCTCAATGAAACTTTTGCTCCAGTCTTGCACAGGACTTGATTGATTACCTTTTTCTACTAGTTAATTTGATTTAAATTAAATAATGTGCTCTGCTAATTTAAGCTAAGTACGTTTTTGACAATATGTGCATATTAGGAAGGAGATTCAGCAAGGCCTTACTTCCTTAGCCTACCTTAGGGTGAGAGGTGCAGCTCTAGGTGAACACAGAAATCTCCAGACTTCTGTGGAAAATACTAAAGTGGGTTTTAGTGGCAGTAAGTGTTTAAAGTCCATTCTGTAAGCTAACCTTTCACTTGTGTTAAGGTGGTTGAATGCCAGTACATCCTTCTATTAAATTAAGATCTAGACTGACTTAAAAATAACCTCATTACAAAAATGCTAGTTTTCCGTGAGCCAAGCCCCAGCGCTGAGGTGGACCCAGTGTCTGGACCAAAGGGAACATTGTGCACCTAGAAAGAAGGAAGAGAGGCATCTCTTCTCCCAGGAAAAGTTGTTAAGCTAGCTGTTACACTGACAGCCATCAGTCTTCGAGTCATCAAGTTGTTAGGTGTCTAGGAACAGTTAACTTTTAACTTGGCACACTCAAGCATTTTAAGAACTGTTTTTGAACTGGGACTGATTCAGTAGCCTGTCCAATACCTTATGCCCTTACTGACTCCTCTCTCAGATTTGGTAGGAGTTGACTCTGATGCCAAGATCTATTAATTCTCAAAAGCACCATATGATCAAGCGGTAGGTGTTTGGCAGTGTTTAAGAAATGCAGGTTACAGGATGTTGAAGCTGTAGATTGTTCTCAGAGTATCTCTGATTTCTAGAGTAGAGGACAAGTAGGAAATCTGAGAAGTTTATGGGATGTAAAAATAGAATGTTATACCTTGTGTTATGGACAATGAGGTTTATCATAACTTTTCTTTCCAGACATAATGCATATCAACTGTTTGCTTAGAAAAGCAAAATTGGGGTGTTGGGTTTTTTGTATGTTGCATAATGGCTCTTTACCATTATGGTATTACATAACATTTTCTTTGTTTCAGTAATCTTTTTCTATAAATGCCTATCAGAAGATGTATTACACTAAAAAAATTTAGACTTACACAGCAATATCTTGTTTCAAATGACAGTGTCTTGTGAGACCCCAGGCTCTTCTCACAAGCTCATTGAAGCAGTTTTATGTTAGAAAGATACAAGACTTCAAAACCCACTGGATGGATTTGTTCAAAGGGCCTCCAGGTCTTTTATACATTGAGGCCGTGCATAGGAAAAATGCTACAACACTTTTAAAGGGGTCAAAGTAACACACTTTTACTGGCAAATTTGGGAAATAAGAGAACTTGGCAAAAGTTTTAAACAAGCATTCAATCAAAATAAAGCATTACACAAAGCATTGACTTAGCAAATTCCAACTCACCCAAGTTTAAATTACCAAAATATCAAGAAAAGGAAATTAGAAGAAGAAGAAGTAAACAGAGAGAGAATCATAACTACCACCTTAGATCCAGCGTAGGACCAGCTAGCTGAAGCCCAAGAATGGTAGAGCCATGAACCATGTGGAGGCCATGTGGTGTTGGTTTTATTTTCTCTGCACTCCTGTGGCCACCCCCACCCCCAAATGGGGCTTTCAGTCCACCAGCCATGCAGGATCTGAGCTAGGGGCTCCAGGGGTGTGGTGTGGGGCAGTGTTCCCAGTGTGCCAGTGACTGACAGCTGCACCAGTGGCTCTCAAGGAGGCAGGGTTATGACAGAGGGGGCAGGAGACAGAGCACATTCCATCCTGGCACAGCCTGATCTGTTCCCTCCCACATGCACAGAGTTATTTTCAGCCAATAATAACTTTAATGATTTTTTCAGTCACTCCCATGTAGTAATGCAGGAAAGATTAAAAATGGAAGTTGAGAGTTAATGTGGAAATAGTAACGATTAAAGACAGGCATCAAGAAAAAAGTGCATTTTATTTGGTTGTATTGATTAGTCTCATCACACGTGGAGAGGTACAGTAGTTGTTAGTTTTCGTTTTTAAGAGGAGAGAGTTAGGGAAGTGATGTGACTTGCAAAGTGAAATAATGCTCTTCATATGGCAGGAGTCTGCATGGTGTGTTTATGATGTACATGGTTGACTACTTTTTCTAATAAGTTGTTAGGGAAGGATTTCACTGGGACTCACTAGTGCTATATCCAAAACTGAATTGAAGTGAGGTAGGGATTTTCCTCTTAAAGAGGTAATATGTGGTTAAAAGCTATAAAAAAATTAGCTATTTTTTCCTCTCTAAATCAAATGCAATAGGGTTTTTGTAAGTTCAATTTGAATGGGCTAACATTTCTTTCCAGTCAGACTTGGTATCCATTATTATTTTAAGTCTTTCTTTAATGAAGAATAAAAGATTGGACTGGCAAATCTGGAGTAGATTTGGTATAATTTTTAACTGTTACAGTGTAAATGTCTACTAAGTCCTCAAAAGAGTAGTCATGTGAAATAAAAACTTTTGTCATTCCAATTTTCTTTTCCATAGACCCTTTGTTCACCTGTTTTCTTTGCATACAGATGAACAGCAGTTTAGATATCTCCCTTAGGAACTTACAGCCTGAATTTTCTTCTGAAATGATTTGTGCAGTAGGAAAGTCACTGAAGTGAGAAAATACAGACAACAGAACAAGAAAGGAGAGCAAAATCAAATCCTTCAGAAGAGAAAGATAAAATGGAGCAGAAAGAAGAAAATAAATGCAAAAATTGGATTGCTCCAGTCCTACCTGTTTAGGTAAGGGAGACTCCCATTTGTTTCTGTCTAAGCTGCATACAAACTGAAAAGAAAAAGTGCACTATTTTCATGTTTAGAAGAAATTATTGAAATACAGGCTATGCTCTTTAATCTCTGATGGAAACTCAACATGAGCTTTCCTTATCTCTTCAATCATGTGTGTAGTTTTAATGGGACCGGAGAACAAATTAATTAACTTAAACAGAATGTTTCTTGTAGTCTACTTGTGGCTTCTGCCAAAGATGTTCTACTTTCTTGTTGTTTGCTGCTGCATGATGAGAGGTGCAGAGAGGCTGGGGAGGTAGCCACAGTGAGAGACAGCTTCCAGGTGAACCTTCAAACTAGACTTGAAGATCATCCCACAGATCCCTCTCCTGAAGCGCTTTGGCAGCATATTAAAAATATCATCCTGCAATCCTCTGAAGGATCCCTAGGGTTCTCCCCTAAGAAAAACAAAGACTGGTTTGATGAAAACGATCAAGAAATCCAGGAATTGCTGTCAAAGAAGAGAACTGCTCACCCAGCACACCTCGCTCAGCCATCCTGCCATGTAACAAAAGCAGCCTTTCGCCTTGCATGCAGTAAGCTCCTACAGAAACTTTGAGACATCCAGAACAAGTGGTGGGTCAACCTAGCAGAAAAGACCCAACTATGTGCGGACTTGGGTGACCACAGAGGATTCTATGAGGCTCTGAAAGCAGTGTATGGACCCACACACCAGGTTCTAAGCCCCCT
>JAWWEW010000028.1:54748-73166 GCA_035583185.1 Anabacerthia variegaticeps
TTGGTTTTAGCCCCCCCCCCCCCCCCCCTTGCCAAAGAGTGTTCTAAATGGCCTTCCTAATACTTTGATAAGCAGAATCAGAAAATAATTGCTGTGAATCTATATGTCATTAAATCATTATTATGTATAGGATTACTGTATAAATGGGCCATGACTTTTAGTATGAGTTCAATCCATCACCAGTATCTGCTGCATTGAAGCTGTGACTGCAGGTTTTTGTGGGTTTGTTTTTTCATGAAAGCATGGCACAAACCATTGTTATGGTAAATGACAAGACTGGCAAGATTTGTGTGGGCTTTTTTGGGATAAGTAGAAAGGGAAAATACATTACAAAGTTGCTGAACCAGTTTTCAGTCCTGTTCTCCTGTGCAAGGCAGTGGTGCACAGCTTCATGCAGTGCATTTTCAGGATTATAGTTTCAGGTGTGTGCAGCTATTTATTGTTTCTTCTTCCTGGCTGGCCTTCAGGATGGTGTGGTTCCTGCCTAAATCCATCTCTGTTGAGACTTAAATTTAGATACAGTGTAAGACAAGCACAAACCAATGTTAGCAAATAAGCTCTTCAGGTTATCGGTGAGTAGACAGTCTCCATCTGCCCAGAGCTGGCAGAGCTGTGCTGTTACTAGGGGAAGTACTCTGGATTTGGTGAACAATGAAGTAGCTCTCAAAGCTATGAGCTTCAGCTCTTAAAGGAATGAATGGAAATATATTTGGAATGTTGCTTTCTTTCCTGTTAGTTCTGGTTTTCACTGGTAAAAGTGCCTCACTTTGACTGTTTAATGATCAAAGGAAAAAGATATTTGAAAATGGACATGCTGCTGTTTTTAGTCTCTGTAACACCTGAATGTTAGTGCCATTAGCAACAGAAATGTGACATCTGTGAACAACAAAACAGCTTTGGTTGTTTTCCATAACTTGGGGTTAGTTGCATATTTTAAGTACATATTTTGAAGTGGCTAGCACATGATATCAAAGTAAAAGGCTGTACCCAGGTGTCCCTAAAAACTAAAGGAGTTACTGTTAGACTACAGAATTTTGTCCAGTTTCATATTTAATTCCCCTTTAAATAGAACCTCAACATCCACTGTGAATTTTATATACAGCATTTTGAGGGGAGTTGTTTCTCTGATGATAATGTATAATTCATTGACATTGTAAGAAGCATTTCAATTTGAAAATTACCATAAGATGAACGTTCCCTGTTTACTGGCATTTGAGTTTAATGCAGAATGTGAGCTACTTTCCTTAAGTGAGGCTATATTGAGTTTTGCTTGGTCAATGGGGTTATAAATAGAACTTGTGGCATCAAACGGTGCCAGCATTCTCGTGCTGCATTTTCATGCACAGTCATATGGAGAGGCATGTACAGCTAGGAAATTTGCAGGGCAAATGTCCGTAGTGACTGTTCTTTGGAAACTTCTGTCACTTCTTTTGGTTTGGTGAGTGCAAAATTGGAAGTAGCACTTATAAAACCCAAAGAATTCCAAAGTACTTAGAATATTGGAGTATTGTGCAACAAAGCACCTTAAGAGCAATTGATATTAAACTGACTCCCCTTTACTTATTGTGCAGCTTGGTCAGGTGGAAAGTGGAATGAAGAAATATCATCAGTCCTGGAACACAGGCCCTGAGACCATGTCATACTAGAGTAGCAGGTCCTTATAACACAGTGGGAAGCTAATGATAGATGACTGGAAACCTGTGTTGTTAGCAAAAGATTCTTACATACAGTAACAATGAATAATCTTTAATTTTCTGGGAGAAATTGAAAAATCAAAGACTGGTATTGCCACTGTAACTTGTGGGAAACTTCTGGTGGCCTAGCGCTGTTAAATGTATTGAGTTTAGATGAGCCATTATGTTTACAGAGCTGTCCCAGCTATGCTGAGAAACAGGGAGGTAGTCAATGCCCTTGTTACAAGGAAAACAAGAACTGTGGGCCTACTAAACCAAAGAATTAGTAAGAAATGTAATGGCCCAAACAGTCTGCTTGAATGTCAGCCACAAATGCCGCAGAAGTACCATTAAGCTCATTCTTATAATAATCTAAAACAGCCAGACTACCTCTTTAAGAAAAAAAGGAACTTATATGTGTAAATGGAAAGTTTTTCTTAAGTGGCCAAGGGTTTTCCCAGCATTACGTGCAGTGTTGTTCCCCGTCGTGACCCCAGCCAGACTGCCTGACCCTGGCTCTCTGCAGGGGTTGCTAAGGCATCCTGTTTGTCTCTGCTCCCCTTGTTCAGATGTCTGCTCTGCCAGAAGGTGAATATGAACATTTAAATTATGCAGAGAATGTTAACAAGAAAGGTTCATCTGAAAATATCTCACTGAGTGCTTCTATAGATATAAAAACTAACCAGCTAGGTCTTCAGGCTCTGTAAATTAGAGATGCTTGTGTCATTGTTGTGTTTCTGAACCAAATTAGCTGTAAATGTGGTCCCTAAACTGAAATACACATTTCCTTGTATGATTTTTTTGGCTTTCAAATGTAGAAGATCAGAAAAATCTGCAACACTATTTCGTACATATAAAGAAAAATTTTGGAAGAAACACTAAACAGCAAAGGAAACCCATGTGCATTTTTTTCTCTCTTACATAAATATTCCTATGTTCTTCTGCTGAAAATCCTTCATTTTCTGGCTCTCAAGACAAAGCAATGTTGCATGCATTTGAAATTTCCTCATTGTTTAGAAAGTTAATTTTTTCAGATAAAAAATTTTCTGTCTGCTAGCTCTATCCATGTATATTAGAAGGAGTGTTGAAAGAGCTGATTTAGTGTTTCCTCTGACAAAGTCATTAAGTTTTTGAAACTGAAGTACTGCAGAAGACTTAATTGGCCTGGGAAGTCAGAGCAAATTTGAACTGGGAGATATTGAAGTTTACAAAGTGGGGCCTCCAAGAGGAAATTTAAATGTATTTATGTACTCAAGATTTTGTGGGGTGCCTCCATACTTATTAGGAAAGTATAAGCTGCAAATGTTTTCATAATGTTCCCTCTGCTTAACCTTCTTCAATCTACTTAAATTATACAGTACATTAGCTGTGCAATTTCAATGTATAATCAGTGCATTGACAGCTGCTGGTGATAGCACTAGGGATGCCATCTGGTCCTGTTTGGAACAGTCCCCTGTTTTGATTAGAGACATGTTTGATACTTGGCAGGAAGCCTCCCTCTTCCTCGTCGCCCATATTTTGAGGCGTATCCAGTGGTGTGACCACCAGTTTGGATGGAACCTCTCTCTCAAGCTATTATAGGCTGCTCTTAACTAGGCTAAAGTATGAGTAGCACTGTTGAATTCATCTTGCTTGCAGACGAAAGGCTGCTAACTCCCTCCCTTGAATTTAAGTTGGGAATAAATATTAACAGTGAGCTGCTTTGGTTTCTTTTGGAGGGGGGTTCATTGGGGGTTTTAGGTTTTTTTTGAGGTGGTTTATCCCACACTGTATGGTGAATTTCCAATATTTATGTATTGCATCAAGTTCTAATACGACATCAGACAAAGAAGAGTGAAGCAAATCATCCACATCTCTAAAGGGATGAGGGCTTTTTAAACAGTCCTGGACCCTTCAGCCTGTACTGCCTCTGCATATAAAATAGCCATTTGCTTTCTCCTGTCCAGTGCCAACTTAATAGTCACATTGATTAATTCTCAAAACACATTGTATGTACAATGTAAAAATTGCCAGCTTTGCTGGGTTTGTAAGAGAAGAATAGCATTTGGTGACAGTTTATTGGCAAAGTGCCTTGTGTGAGAACCAGAAGGCAAGAGATTTAGATCTGTAAGTGTGAGCTCTGTATTGATTATGTTACTGGGACAGAGCTCATATTTACTGCTGTCTCCTAGTAGAGTTAATTTGATCACTCACACTTGCCTACCTGTGTTTTCATGAATACTTCACCACTTAGATTTTTCCTTTCTGTTCCAATCCTACACTCATCCATTTCTCATCTGTTGCCCCACCACTTACAAGAGGCTGAAGTCAAACCTGCATTTGCATTATCACTGTCTTTCCCTATCCTTGCCCTACATTTCCTCCTCTAGTAAGTATAGGCATTTCTTACTGGGACTAGCGGTTCTGGGGCCAGGGAACACTGCTTTTGTTCATTGCAAATTGGTAAGAAACCATTACTTAACAAGTTTGCTATGCTTCTGGGACCACAAATACTGTATATTAAAGAATAAGGTGGTTCTGACCCTCGATGAAAAAGTACACAGAAAAGAAGATTGTCATGTAGTTGTCTTAGAAACTTAAAACAGCAGTATTTTGACTGTGTAGCATGATACAACTATGTTTATTTTATGAACTACGCTGTATTTTTTTGCTTTACTAATGTACAGCTTTCCTAATGTGTGACTAGAGTGAAATAAAGAAATCAGCTTTTTCTTTTGTTTAAAAACATATGTAGTTGTTTAAGACTAATTCTTTTAGCTTTTAAAAGTGATGGCTCTTAAAAAAAAAAAGAAGAAAAAAGGAGGGGAAAAAGAAGCTACTTGCTTAGTTCAGCAGTTACAAAGTCTTTCTGGAGTGCTTCTTTTTGATTCTTTGCTGTGCAGGGTTGCACAGAAGGAATCAGTTTAAGAGCAGATTTTAGGGAAGCCTGAAAGAGTTTAAATGCCCAACTTAAATGATGTGGGGGTAGCTATGCACAACGTGTGAAGTAATGCTGAACACCCAAAGCTGTGAAACTCCTAAGAGTAAAGGTGTACTTATCATTAAAATGAATAAAAGCTATGATCTTATATGAGCTGTATACTCTTAATTTGTGATAATATTACTGTTACCTCTGCTAACAGTTAAGAAGAAGAATGATCAGATTGCATTGAGTTACAAAAGAGAGATTCACTTAACCCACATGCTACAGAGAAGTTATCTGGGCTGCCCTCCATAGTGCTGCAGATTAAGAAAGCCTGTTGCTTCCCAAAACACTGTACTTTTCAGAATCCAAAGCTATTGCATGCTCCCAAGGAGAAAGAGTTGCTCAGATATATACTCACAGTTTTTGATGAATCGCTGCTTTCTCTGATGAAAAAAAATCTTCTGTTACATGACAGACAGTAGTGGAGGTCAGAGCTGAAAGGGATTTTTATTTTTTCCTTTCCTGTACTTCTCTGAGTTTGCTTGCTGTGGCTGAACTCCTAACTTAGTTCCCCTATTACAAAGCCTTTTGTAACCATAAATGGTAAGGTATGAAAGAGCACTGTCCTTTTGGAGATTCATTGCAGGAAACCAGGAAGCCACAGTACTAAGGCTGAGTTTTCTCATAGCCCAGAGTCCCTTTACCATATATCCTGAGGATTTGTGTTCAGCTATGGCCCCACTCCTTTTGTACAGCTCTTTTAGTTTAGAAACCTGACAGATCTTTTGGGTAAGACTGAAGGAATTGAATCTATCAATGGCCAGTGGTACTGATTCTTAATTCTTACCAGCTGTGTGTGAATGCTTAGTTGCCAGTAGTTTCAGTGGTATTGGATGCAACAGGTGCTAAACTTTTGACTGTACATTCTATAGACAAGAACAAAGTAACCATCACACCATAGATGTATTAGTGTCCAACATGTTCCTCTAGCCAAAAAGCCAAGACAGCTTCTGGGATGTATAAGCAGATAACTCCTGGAACAGAGGTTTAGACAAGAGCTAAAATAATTTTATTTTTCTTTTTTGAGAGAGGAAAACTCTCTTATTGGGAGACTAGAAGAATTTAAATTAGCTAATCCAGTAGAATCATTAAGAGAGTACCTGTAAACAAGGGTAGGCATCCCTCCCTCTCTGCTGTAGGTATCTGATAATTAGGTCTTTTGGCTTAAGATGCTCATCTAAGCTTGCTTTTGATAAAAGATTTGAAGTTGTCATGCTCAGAGTGTTAATGCTATCTGAAGATAAATGATCAATCTTCTTCAACAGGACCTTTTCTGTTATTACTGATGCAGAAGAGATCAACAAAGTTAACTTGGATTTAGATAACTGTCTGATAGACATTTACAGCTAGGTGAGAGGAAGCCTGCTACTATCTTCTAGATTGGAAAGATTTATGATCATAGTAATTTTTTAATATTTGAGAAGTGATGTAGTTAAAGAAAAAAGAATTATGAACAAAAGTTAGTTCCAGAAAAAAGAGGATCTGGTTGAATAGAGTTTTCTGTAACCTTTTGATACTTAGAAATCAAGATTGGATATTTCAAAGAGGCAGGCTCTGCTGGCTCAAGGAAAAGCCATGCTTTTAATAAGGAATTTATTAAAAGTGGGTTTTGGGCTGTGTGATTCAGGAGTCAAGGCAGAAAACAAGCTGAATGAAATTTATGAGTCTTCAAATTGACTGTCTTCTCTGCCTAACTAACACAATCAACTAATGCGGGTGTGCTAAAGGGAGGTGCTGTATTGATACCCACTTCTAACCTTGGGATAGTTCAGTGTGCCACTGGCCCGTACCAACTGACATGTATGCAGTGGAGCTCCATCAATGACAAGCCAGATGTTTGTTGTATTATAAACTGTAATTCTGTAATTCACAGTGTAAAAGTGTAAAAAACCCTTTGCCTTTGCCTTCTTAAAATCACATGGAATACTTTTTTTTTTTTTTTTTTTTTTTTTTTTTTTTTTTTTTTTTTTTTTTTTTTTTTGCAACTTCAGGAGTGGGAGGAGAAAATGAAGAATCTGGTGCTTGAAATAACCATGGCTCCTTCAGGAACACTCCTTTCCTGTTTATTGCTAAGCTCCAGGACTGGTGCTGCACAGTTCCTCCTGGCCTTACGCTGGGCCAGATGGGGAGTGTGGGCTCACTGCTGGAGAGGCTCAGTACATGAGGGTGCTCTGTGAGTATTGGTGTCAGCACAAATGGAGGCCAGTTAGGGTCACCTGGAGCTAAAGGCAGTACCCCGCACCGATCCGTGATCCTTTGGCAAATACCAGTTTTAGCCAAGACAAAAAGTTTTTCAGGAACCTTCACAGCTTTGCTTGAGGTGTTGTTTTAATGTTTTATTCCTGACTTTAACTGGAGGAAGAGAAAAGGAAGACATCATGTCAGAATAGGCATTTCTGAAATTCAAACACTAATTTGAATCTGCACAAGTTTATTTTCAATGTCTTGTTTTGCACTTATTTTATTCCAAGGTATTAAACCTTTTGGCTAAGATCAAATTAAATTTCATTTCAGGGGTAATTTCCCATAGTTCTTTAAAAAATGAGCAATGCTTCAACTTGGAAGATATTGCTATGTCTGTAAGTTAGTGAAGTAGCTGCATTTAAAATTATGAGCTTCCAGAACTGCAAGGAGCTATTGGAAAAATTAAAGAGAATTAAGATAAATATTTATGAGGAGTTATTTTCTCTGTAGAGTGCTAGTGGAAGAAAAAGCATGTGAAAGAAGGCCTGTGGCTCTAAAAGAGTCAATGTGGAAACATGAGCATACAAGGGTTGTAGTTTTGTTTTGTAAATAAAAACAGGAGGCAACTGTAAACAACAGTGGCAGGGGGCAAGACTTTCTGGTGTTTATTGGCTGTTCCGCTCGGCAGTAACTGCTTGTTATTGTCCTTTGGGCACTGTCTGTGCTGCAGAATCCTTTGTTCCAACCCCTTCTGCCCCTTACAGCCCGTCATGGCAGGGGGATGGTCATTCCTCCCAAGGAATCCGACTGACGTCGCTGGGATTCTGAAGCTTCAAGGAGACTCAAGGGAGTCTGGTTTGATCGCACAGGCTACTGAACAGTTTGTTCTTGTGATGTCAAATAAATTAAACTCATTCAGTGTTTGCAGGGAACCTCTTGCACATTAGGCTACTTTGTGTAACAGGGTGATCTTGCTGGAAATCTGACTCAGGTTATATAAATAATACAGGTAGTCAAACAGAAGTGATGTGAATTTGCAAGCTCTGAATTCCTTTTGCACTCTAATGTAAAAATCAGTTCAGGGGTTAAAAGGGGGAAAGGAAAAAAATAAAAAAAAGTATCTTTCAGTTACTCAGAACTGCTTATTCAGTTCTTCTAAGCTGATCATCCATAAGGGTTGTTTTCACATCAGGAGATAAGAAAAACTCACTGACTATGAGATAGAGCAAAGGTAATAGGTATTGTCATTTTATTTCCAGGACTCTCTAATGCTTCTAAAGAATCAGTCAGCTGTGAAATGAGCACAGTTGTTTGGATCTTCAGAGAGCCCTGTAAAGTTATTAGCTCCCCCTTCCTAATTGAAACACATTCAAAGTGTAGTACATTGTCATTTTTAATGGGCTTCATAAAGAGAAGCTGTGGCTCTTGAACAAGGAACAGTCACATATTGAAAATGATGTGTCACAAGGATGAGGATATACTAAATGTTGGCATATCTACATCAGGCACAGGCAAACTTCAGTACCAGCTGCCTTCTTTTAAGTAACTAAATTAAACTGCTTGATGAATTTACTGTTAACTCCCCAGTTTTGTGAGAGCTCAGAACTTTTTCACAGAGATACATAAGTAGGGATTTTGAAATACTTGTTTAGTCTCCAACTTCACAGCATGGTGGCTGTGTCCTCATAATTCCCTGAGTGAAAGGTAGCTGAGCTGTGACAGGCCTCCCTGAGATATGTCATACCTGTAGTAAAGCTGTTATTTCTCTCAGCTTACTGAGTACTCTCTTACTACTGTACTTGGAACTGGAGGTAGAGAGGATACTTTACTCCTTGCTGTGCCCATCCACCTGTGGGTTACACATGAACTGATTTCAGAGAAAAGGGTTTTCGGTCAGAGAGTGAGTGCATATTCTCTTTCTCAGTTGGGTTTTGTACGTGTTATCAGTTCTTAATAATATTGTTTCAGCCAGAGAAACCCTCAATATGTAAAAAAAATACCTAACCACCACCACAAAAGGACCCCAAACAACAACAAAACCTACAAAAGACACAAAAACAAATAAACTCACACCACAAAGTATAGAACTTACAATCTGGATTTAAAAGCACTTTACAAAGGGAGGTTGTGATTGTATATTTCTGCTTTATTAAATGGACACAAGGCAATAACTGCTTCTCTGTGGCAAGGGAGAGGTAATCAGACAACTGGGTTTGGGGAGTTTCTGCCCTTTGCTCTGTCCAGTTTGTAGTCAGCTGTGCAGGGGAGGCATGGGGGCTGCTCTGTGGCCATAGCCTCATCCACCTTACCCCTTTTATCTGCCACCAGTGACTTGTGCCATCTCACGCTACATGCTGAGCTGTACTGACAGTAGCAGGCAAACCTGAATAAAGAATTTGCAGCATAGTCAGGAGTTAGTGTTGTCTCATTTTGTCTGAGAGTGTGCCTCAGGCATGTAACACGTATCATGTCACACTTGATGCTAATGGGAGCTTCATGCAAAGACTGAATAGTATCTGATTTCAGGTAACCAGAAGCTGCTGGGAACACAGTCTCATGTTCAGGTTAACTATGGCATGAAGCAAATATGAGACATTTCCTGAACTTGTGAACTTACTACAGTGACTATGACACAAATAAGTATGAAATATAGCATATAGGTACCACAGTGTCCTGCTGGGAGACATTGCAAAACAATGAGGGCACACGCTTATCCAAGGCAGGATGGAAGGCTAACTCTGATAGCGTTGCTAATGGTCTCAGTTATCATCTGGGAACTTGGTTTCTGCAGTGAAATAGGTAATTTTCACTGCCTGAACTTTGTTCAATGTGTTTATTGTATCTGAAAGAAGGTGTTTCACCTCATCTATTGAATAGGAACATTATTTCCTTTCTTACTATCTTAAGGCAAAATAAGTTAATGAAATGTAATTTTGTAATGGCAGGCACTCAGCGCATTAGCTGAGTGTAACTTGGTAGATAATTTGGCCAGTGAAAAGAAAATTGTTTTTGATTTTTTTTCCTCTGATTGAATAATTTGCCAAGATGACAAAATGCAAGCAGAAAAGAGGAGAAAGTAAAGAAGCTCTCAAAAAATAAAATTCTTAGACACAGTCTGTGATGTTAGGTTTCTGGGAATGTTATTTCTGAAAAACTAAGTCGAATTGCATAGTACTGTATAGCAGAGGAGAACAGAGAGGTGTTGTTGTGACTTCTTTCTTTTTATTTTGAAACTAAATAGAGCTCCTGTATTCCTCTTGAAGAAACCCCAGGTTGCAGTATGGGTAATTGTGCAATCTAGCATGTTCTAGCTATGTCAGCCTTACTGCATATGGAATTTGGAGACAAGCACCTTAAATTAAGCAATTTCAGCATGTTCCTTATGATGTAATTTACTGCCTCATTTCTGGTCATCACACAATGTGGTTATAGTGTTTCTCTACTGGTTAGAGGAAGAGCCTGGCTGGTTTGGGGAGTGTGGGTGTTGGTAACTTGAGTGCAAGGCATATACCATAGGTGTTATTTTATTGGTGCTTATCAAATAACACTGTGAAGTCAGGGCAGCTGGTATGGTTCATGTGAACTGCCTGTTGAAATTCCACTGATGGAGGAACCTGTTGCTGCCTGCTCTGATCCCTGATGCCCTTGTTTCCTTTGCTGGCAGCTTGTCCCCCTGACGTGCTGTTGTTTTTACCATGAGCAAGATGCTTCCCTAGCTCTTTGTGATTGCTCACACATGGGCACCCTTTATTACTTCCACACCTCTACTCTTCTCTTGTATTGGGAAAGGGGGATTGAGAGGGGATATGCTAACCTTCAGCTCCCACACTCCTAAAGCATGGGAGACTGTATCAGCCTTGCTATAGCAAGTTATGAAGTCTCTGGAAAAGCAATATGGAACATAGAGGTAGAAACTCTATTTCTGGAGTTAAATTGCTTAAAGACAGGATTTAAAAAAAGATCAAATGGAAATATATTATGAAATGCCCTTTGTTTCTATTCCACACCTGTTCTATATAGAAAAGCCCACAATTTGTTTTTTCTTTCTTTTGCTCTAAGTCAGATTGATATAACGAATTAAAATAAATCTTCTTTAACTTCATTCTTTTGTTGCAGAAAATTACTGCAAATGAGACAATTGTCTATAAATATAAATAATATAAATATAAATATAAAATCTTGTGTTCCCTGAATCAGTCAAATTTACTTTTGGAGTGCAGTCTCAACATCTAGGTGTTTTATGTGCTTCACTATATGCTTTTTGTGAAAGTAACATGATTACTTTGCGCTCTTCCTTTACCTGGGGAATTTTAGACCATTTCAAAATAATGTTGATAAAGAACTTAGTGACAGATAAGTTTTAGGTTTATGGAGCAATTTCCAGTGTGTATAAAAGCTCAAATGAACCATTGGTAGCAGAGGTCATTAATTTTGCCTGTGTAAGAGAGGAGGTCACGCAGGCTACTACTGTGGCAACTGGGCACTGGACTTCCTCATGACTTGTGACAGGTCACAGATGGAGAGCATCTGATATTTATGACAAATAATGGGAACATAGTTTGTGATTTGTGTTTTTCCAAGTTCATGGGGTAGAAGTACACCTAGTGCTGATGTGGAGAGACAAAAGCCTTAGTTTCTTTGTGTGTGCAGAATGGGAGAGGATAGTGCTGGAGTGAGATGCGTGGCAGAAATTTCGTGGAGAGAATTGCTGGGAAATGGTCTTTCTCAAACATCAGAAACCTTAGCCTTCTACTTTTACAGACTAGAGGCAGAAATAGACATAATTTTCAGACTTCACCACCTTTTCCAACTGATCATGCTTTTGGGTTTGCAGCATTTTTAGTTTGTAATCTTGGTCTTTGTGCTTCCAGTATAATTTTTTTTGATTGCTTTCTTTATTGGTAACTGAAGATTGAAATATCTAGGTGGGGCACAGCTATTAGGCAGGAGGAATAATTCTTCAGGACAGGCAAAAATGAAAGGTAATGTGATGCTTTGTTGTTTCACTGTTACTTCTGCCCCCACTTTTACTGTAGGGCTGTCTGGCTGGCACTGTGAGGTTCTGGTTGCCAGAAACTGTGGTGAAGCAAATGCTTCTTGTGCCATTTTGATGTGTTTGATTCTCAGATGAAGGGAAAACAGAGCTGATGGAAATACCTAACAGCCACAAACTCTACCACAGAGAGCAAATTTGAGTTTCTCATTGAGAAAAGGGACAGACAATGTAAGCAAAATAAATTCTTTGGGTATCTGATTAGAAATATTTATAGGCTATATTTGCACACAGTTTCTGCCTGGAGTTGTTCTCCCCACCAGCAAGGTTTAAGAGCATACCTTCATGGACTTAATTCAGGTTGCAGAGGTTCAATTACACCATGTTGACTTCCTTTTCACTAATAAGAATTTTTTTCAATTTGTAAATTCTTCTTCCTCTCAATGATTATATGCAAATATGGAGAAAATCTTGAAATTTGATTTAGTTTTGCCAGCTGTCTTGAGTTGTCAGTCTCTAAAATGTGAACAAAATGCATGCTGCTAGGGGAATTAGCACTGTTGCTTTTTGTAGGGAGAAGAAAGCAACAGACCTTACTCTCTGTTGTGGTTTAATATCAGCAGCCCAGCCCCACACAGCCACTCACTCCCCACCAGCAGAACTGGGGAGAGGATCCGAATAGTAAAAGCTGGAAAACTTGTGGGTTGAGATAAAGACAGTTTAATAGGGAACGCAAAAGCTGCACAGACAAGCAAAGCAAAACAAGGAAATTGGTCACTGCTTCCCATGCGCAGGCAGGTGTTCAGACACCTCCAGGAGAGCAGGGTTCCATCACATGTAATGATTACTTGGCACTCCAAACACCATCATTTCAACACCCTCTCTCCACTTCCCCCCACTTCCCCACCCATTCCTCCTTCTTCCCCTCACTTTATATACTGAGCATGATGTCGTATGATCTTGAATATCCCTTTAGTCACCTGTCACCTGTCTTGGCTCTGTCTGCCAGGTTCCCATGCACCCACAGCCTCCTTGCCAGTGTGGCAGAATGAAGACCAGAAAAGGCTCTGTGTAAGCCCGGCTCAGCAATAACAAAAATGTCTCTATATTATCAACCCTGTTTTCAGCATAAATCCAAAGCATAGGCCCATACAAGCTAGTGTGAAGAAAATTAACTTTACCCACTCCAAAACTGGTGTACTCTGTAACTGTCAGCTTTCGTTGCTGTAACTGTATCTTTCTCCCTTCACCCCCGCTGTTTCCACTATTGGTGTTTAGTTTATGGAACGAATTTGATGTTTGTATATACCATCTGCAGAAACTGTCACTTGCAGAACTAAAGAGGTTCTACTATACCAAGAAGCTCTTCTAGAAGGCGAAGGAATGAGTTCTTCGTTTAGGAGTTATGATATGGTTTTTTGTTTGTTTTAAAAATGCAGATGGAAAGAAATAATTACTGAACTCTCAGGGCCTAAAAGTTTCAGCATGTCCTTTCCTTCAGGAAGGGATGTTCTGCTCTCATGTGTTCTGCTGGACATATTTAACAAGCCTGTGACAAGGATGTCTAACTGAGGATGTGGCGTGAATTGCTTTGCCCTGATTTACATTGTTCTTAATCATGAGTGCTTGGAGAACTGAATCCCAAGAGTGTGTAATCTGCTTTACTTTCAGAGAAAAGGAATTGAACACTGAAAAGTTACTTTTCTTATCCTTCTTACACTTTTTGTAGCTTGTGGTGCAGTAAATAGAATGCAGGAAACAAAAATATATGAAAATCATGAATATATGAAAATTAGTTTCAGGTCAGAGTTTTATGATAGATTTTTACTAGTCTTAAAACACAGTTTTTGGAAACCTCTTGATGAAGTGCTGTGGCTCATACCTTTAGAGTATAAACAGTGGTGATCTTTGTTATTTCTCTTTGTGCTTGCTCAAACAGTTCTGCATTCCCCATGGATTTCTTTGCCCTTACCTAAATTATTTTATCCCCCTCAGGTTCTCTCAGTCTGTTGTTTTTCTCCTTCAATTTCTAGGTGAATAAGCTTTTTCTTTTTTTCCTCCAGGCTGAGGGAAAGGTGAAATCTGCTTTCTGAGCTTTGAATATGTGTGATCAGTGATGAACAACTGCAGTGTTCATGGGGATGGTGTGTGAGATATGGGTACTCTGCAGCAGCAGGCTTTGAACTGGGCTTCAACTCAGTAGTCTTGACTTTTAGATACATTTTTTGGGTAGGGGATGGTGGAGTCTGTAACAGTGGTTGTATTTTTTTTTTCCAAACATTCACATACAAAGGTGGGTGAAGAATATTAGAAAGAAAGCAAAATGTTGCTCTCTCTCAGATCTTCAGGATGAGTTCTTTCACAGCTTGGCTTCAATGGCCAGAGGATCTATGCAAACAGCCTGATATTTGAAACCAGGGTCAACAACTGAAAAAAAATTTTGACAAATAGAAGAATCGGTTCCTGTAGTATTTCTTGCAGGTTTTCTGAACAGAAGAACAAATGTAGAGAACAAAACAACAAACCTGTACTCTACTGGTCTGATGGTTGTATTTTTTTATTCAACTATGTATGTGTGTGGTCATCTCTTTGCCTGGAACAGAAGCTAAAGGAATATTGAAAAGTGACACAGGAGGGGATAGACTAAGTGTCTGTAGTATACCAGGTGCAATTTCATATAAGGGATGGGAATTTGGTCCTCAATGCCCAGATACTGATCCTGGGCATTGTTGATAAAAAATCCTGTTACAGAAAAGTATGAGCTAACAGTTTCATTTTGACAAATAAAATAAAGCCTGCTATTTATTTTTTGTGGGGTATAACAAATTTCTCAAACTGAAAATATTCGTCAAATGTTACTGTGTAAATTGTTTGAGGCTAATCAGACTCCTTATTAAAACAAGGGCCAGTAACATATTTATATTTCTCTCCCTTCTCCTTCCCTCCCTGCTTTTGATGCATATGCTCTCCAAAAAGGTTTCAGACTGCTGGCAGTGGCATGGTAGGTGCAGGAAGGGTGATAAATCTCCTATATATGATCTGAGCCTTTTGTTATATACTAAACAGCTGTGTGTACAAGCTGCCCTTTATATCTAGTGTTTTACACCTTGCATTTGAATTAACAAGATCAGATTACTGCAAAGGTGATTATGCCAAGATAATAGCTGTACATAAGAACATATCCATATTTTCTTCTTTCAAAAATTTTGGAAAAATCTAAGGACATGTTAGCCAAAACCTGCAGAAATTGATAGGTGTCTATCTGGGGGAACAGACAGACAGACAAGAGAATGGGTCAGGATTTTTTGTAGCGTTTGTGAACTTCATGTAGGATTTTAAAGTCAAGGTCAAGATATCAAAATGATTCATAAGTGACTATAGTGGAAAGATAAAAGGACAGTTACAACTTTTATTAGTATCATATTCTTGTGATCCAGAACAAGCAGCGTATGCCAGCTTGTTACTCACCTGGTAACATCTCTGTGATGCCCAAATGGAAAATGGCATGGACTTCTCATATGGTGCTGTTCCAGGGAGGGCCCAGCGGGCTGTGGAAGTTGGAACTAAGACATTGCTGAAAGCTTAACCCAAACAGTAGTTTTATTACCAAAAGTGGCCAAGTAAACAGGAAAAACCCAAGAGAGAGAGAGAAAAGGGAAAATAAGCCCCCAGATATTATCACCCAAATTGCCCAGGTGTTTCCCATGGGATTGTCTTACAAACCCCAGAATGCCCAGACTTGCCAGAGCAGTGGCTGCATCCTCAGAGGTCGGCTGGCTCCTGGCAAAGGTGGGATCCCCACCAAAAGGCAACGTTGTCCTGTCATGTGAAGCGAGTGAGCCCCCCAAGAAGGAGCCACCTGCTTTTTAGCTAATTTGCCAAAATGGCACCTACCTGGGCAGGTGTGGCCAGTACCGCCCAGACAGAGATCCCCAGCGCCTCCCTCCTATTATGGAAGTGGGACCCTCTGCACATGTCTGGACTTCTTTGTGCCTGTGTAGTATATTCCAGGGGGTCTTTATTAAATGGGTCTGGGGCCTTACTTCATCCTCCTCAGCCTCTCTTTCTCCTTCACGTGCCCTTGAAGGGCCATCAGCCAATAGTGAGAGCCTAATTAATTTTAGTTTACACAAAAGCATCTCCTTCAAGGATAGAGTCCATCTTCATTAGGTTGTTGTCCCATAACTTGGCAGGAAAAGTATGACTCCTCACAGGTGGCTGGGCCAAACACAGTCCAAAAATACTAGCATCTAATTCGGCCTGCATACAGGTGCCCTGCTGATTTCTTTCACAGGCCAAAAAACAATCACATCCAAACCTCTAAAAATCTGAACTCTGTCTGTGCTCATTGGATCAGGGTTAGGGAGCAAAGATAGCAAAAGGACTAGAACCATGCACATGCCAAAATTTAGATTTTATGATGTCACAAAATCCAGCTGCTCTAACATATTGCCTCTTTTGCCTGCCTGTTACCACAAGATATATCCTTGCCTCTTCCAGTTTCCTTATGCTGTACGTCTAGCAGGGGTGCTGAGACAATGTGTATCCTCAGCAGGTGAAGCAGTAATTCAGCCTTGAGTTCAATGACATTGAGCTTATGTGTACAAAAAAAGGGACAGGCAGTATGCTATGCTAAATATTCTGTTTTCTTTAGTCCTCCTTATTGCTTTTGACATTTCAGACTTTTGGATAGCTAAAGGTCCACACTGAACCTGGGGGACTTGCTTCGGAGCCTGAAGTGAGCCTTTCTAGTCCCTCAGACAGAGCTTTCCCACCCATACTTTGTACCTTCTCAGAAGTAATGATTTTGCCTTTAATTCTCACATTTCCTATCAAAGTGTTTACAAAATTCTGGCTTTTTTTCAATGTAGTTCATGGTCTGCAGAGCTTAGTAATTAGACACTTTTAATTGCATTTTGCTGAATTCTTCAGAAAAAGTTCTTTTTTAAAAAAGAGAAGAGAGAGGAAGGAGGGGGGGAAACGGACACTTTTCTTAGTGACAGCAGCCAGCTTGAAAATAGACCAAATCTTTTGATGCTTCCCTTGCAAGAAATTTAGATGGAAAACAACATTTGTTCTTTAGTATCTTTGGTTTTAAATTCTGAAAGCACCAGAAATGGGATTGTAAGAGAAAGCATGAATTTTTAGGCTGGGTATGGACTACTAAGATTCACAGAATTTTTGAAAGTAACTTCCTGGATCCCTTGTCTTGTATGGGTGAAAGTTAGCAGCATGGGGAAGGCATTCTTGTATGTAACACAGTAGTTCAACAAATTAATACATGTGGTTAAGATCTAGTGGTGATGATAAGATCTAGAGCTGATGTCTCCAAGGCAGGACTGAGACAGGCTTACTGAGCTTGCCAACTGGCTTCAGTAAGGTTTTCAAGTAAATGTGCTGTCGCACCTTTCTTTAATAGCAAATGTACTTAAGGGGAGTTAATCTGTAGCCTGCTAACCTGAGTAACCTGTGTTGGTACTGTTACATCCACATCTTCTCTCTGTCAACAGACTTGAAACTGGGGAAAATAGTTTCTTACTTCCTTTCACTAGCAGCCAGTTGTTTGGCCTTGTCTTTTGTTTGAATATGTGCCATGCTGGACCTAACTGTTATGACTCGAAGCAATCTGAGAACCAGAATGGCAGAGGTGCAATGTTTTCCTGTTATGTCATTAAGTCCACTATCTCTTCTGCTGAGAAACAGAAAGAAGACCAAAGGAAAATCAAAATGGGAAAGAAGAGAAATTATGCAAAGAGTTTGCTTAAAGAGGGAAATAGGTGATGACAAGAAAGATCAGAAAAATGAGAAGCAGTATTCGGCTTCCTTTTTTTATGTCTGTGACAGTTGTGGAGCTCGGTAATCCTGTCTCTGTGGGGAAGATACCTGTGTAGGAAGATTAGTAACAGGAATCAAAACTTGTCATAAGACATTGTTGAAAGCTGATGGCTCCATAAGTACTTGTTCAGATCACACCCCATGCTGAGTTTTGCTTATCTCCAAGCCTCTGAAAAGCTTCTGGAAATGATTCTTTGGGGGCCTTTTTTGTTTAGCATTTTTTTTAGCTTTTTTTATGACTTGTATATTGCAAAGAGATAGGCAAGAAGCTGAAATACTTTAAAATGCCTTGGCAGTCCATCACTCCATCTACCTCCATGGCTTAGCACACATCCCCTATCCTTCTCTATTCTGCTGTTGAGCTAAACTTTATGGGACCTGCTTGGTTTCTCTTATTTCTTTGGGATGAAGAACATGACCAACAGTTTGGATTCAGGACTTGGCTTGATACATGCAACCTTTTAAGTTTTGCTTCTCTCTTTAATCATTTCAGTTGCAAGGCAAACTGCCTGCCCTGTGGCTTGGTTGGAAAGTCCTTCTATTAGAAATAAAGTCTGTGGAGCATCAGGATAAACCTAGCCAGGGACAAGTACCATTACATGAAAAAGGGAACCAAATTTTGAGGATAACTGGTGGGTAAACTGGAGTTGACGTCTTTGCCCACAGTTAAGTTAACTGGCCTGTTGCACAGATCATCATGGCTAGGCTTCGCGAACGAAGATTTACAAGGGCTCTACCCACGCTTGCTACAAGCACGTTGGTGGCTAA
>JAWWEW010000028.1:73266-105020 GCA_035583185.1 Anabacerthia variegaticeps
CGCCAGCACAGCTCGCAACCTCATAAGGGCACGCAAGCTTCTCCCCCACGACAAGGGGGTGTCCATGGAGAAGTGTTGTACAGATCAAATGGCTGGTAATAGCAAATCTAAACTAACATTTAGATTTAAACTGTTTGCTTGAAAGATTTTTTTTTTCTTGTAATAGTAAAGGTGCATAAAGGGGAAACATTTCCAAAACCTGTTTAGGACAGAGACTTGAGTTTTGGGAGTACTCTGCAGTTTGGTTTAGTTTGGTTTGGTTTTTTGTTGGTTTTTTGTTTTGTTTGTTTTCCCCCAGTTGTTATTACTTTTCCCTCTAACATGCCAATTACAAGAAATACAAAATACTAGTCTTCCTCCCCCTGCCTGCTTTACTGACAACTTTTTCCCAAGAAAATTTCAACCTCAGTTTTAAATTTGTCCCATTTTACAAACCTATTCTTGACTTGTAGAATGACTTTAACTGAGCCAAGCTGGTGACTTCCATGGTCTTGGAACAGGGAATAAAAATACCAAGTGTAATGAGTATTTTTATTACATATATTTTTATCAATGGCTAAGGACAGAAATCTTAAGTGCTAAGGTAGGATGAGGAAAATACGCATGGATTGGTGGCCAGTACAGGAAGATTAAGGGAACTGCTTATATCTGATATTTACATCTAGAGCAGCACAGAGGCCTTTTTTATTTTCGGAAGTAGGATATCTTTCTGTGAGCACAGCCAAGACTTTGGATGAGCATATGTACCTAATGTTCTGTCCCTCAAAACCAGATTCAACTATGAAAGAGAAAAACTAGAAATAATCCTTTCCCCTTATTACCTTGGCCAGTGATGAACTGCTAAAAAAACCCACAGTTAAATGCCCAGGGGTTGTAAATTACTATCATGGTCACTTGGCTCTACTTACACGATCTGACTGATGAGTCTGGCTGACTCATATAACTTACGTGATAATGATTGCCTTGATGTCTGGAATTAGCAGAGCTGGTCCTTTGATGAAAGAGTTGATTTACGAGTGGTAAAGGATTTCAGGCACTTGCTGAGACAGCTAGCGGTAGAGAAGATCAGAGTGTCCACATTGTTTTCATTCTTTTTGAATTATGTTTTAAACTTTGAAGATGTATTGCAGAAAATACCATAAAAGACGAAGAATGGGCTTGGCTATATATATAAGGTATGGCCTGTATAAGGTATGATGTAGTTCCAAGTATATTCTTGTGTGTTTTGCACTGAGATGGCTGTTATGTTTGGTGCTGTGAGGTTGTGGTGGCAGCCAAAATTCCCCCGAAACATTTTAAAACCAGTATTAGATTCTTTCCCAGGCTCTTGGAATGCTTGAAGTATGTTTAATGAGTTGGACTGCAGGATATCCTGGCAAGGTAGAAAACTAGTTTGTAGGCTCTTTGAGTCACGAACATTGTCCCAAACAGTGTTGTTTCAGGGGAGGTGCCTCTGCAGGGCCCCACTCCACAGCACACAAGTCTGTAGAGGCACAGTGTGGTACCTAGAGCAAGAAAGGGGAAGAAGCTAAAGCAGCCTTGAGTTTGTCAGGCAGCACTGGGGTCCTGTGTGCCTTTGCAGTTACAGTCTGGTAAAACTCATCACCTGCCTTGATGGCCACTGCCCAGTTCAGAAAGAGGGGACATATGTACTCCTCAAGGAATTATTGCTCCTGCCTTACTGGCAATGAGCACCAGTACAGAAAGGGCTGTTCAGGCCACTCACGTGAGCAGAAGTTATTCTTCTGGTCCCCAAGGCAGAAATGATGGCTGTTAAACACCATTAGAATGCAGCAGGTCCTGTAAAACAGCTTCACACGAACTGAGTTTTTTGATGATCATGTCTTTAACTAATCGGTTGCACACAAGTTATTACCCTCAGTGCAAAGCAGTCACACTTCTAAAACTCCTTTTCTCTGAAATGTAGTAGAGAAACACCTGTTCTTTTTTTTTTTTTTTCTCTCTAGCATTGCTCACTTTAGACATTAAGGAAAAGAGAGATTCTGAAATTTAAGTCAATCAAGTTATAAAGACTTTTTGATCCTCAGGTGCAAAATGGAATTCACAGGGCTTTTCTGCTGTAATCTGTGTTATAACTTCGTTATGTTTTTAATGACCATTAATGTGAAATAATTAAATTCCGCATTGAAAAAATGTGTATTTTTATTATTACTATTATTTTAAAAAAAATGAATTTGCCCGTTAGTTAAGGTCAAAAAGCTTGCTTTTGAGTTTTTCCTGATTAATCAGAACACTCTTGTGTTATTGCAGCCATACTTTCTGTAGGATAGGTTTTGAAACATATCTTTGTGAAATTTCTATTTGCACTGCGGTTCTTTTACATTTTCTTCCTCCATCTCATTGCTCTTTTTCTTCCTTTTCTTACACCAGCAAAATTACTTTGCTTCATTGGTGATTGTGTTTTCCTGTAACATATCCTTCCCAAAGAGTACAGTGCTAACGTGTACCAATGACACAAAATCAGGTTTACATGTGCAAACATCTGCCATACTCATTAGATTTTACATTAGTTTGTTCTGCTTTGTCCTCATTTTCCATTTTACATAGCTCATGTTTCCTGCAGGAGATGTTCTTTTGTCATACTATTTTGAGGCCAAGCGTCCCTAAGCAGAC
Source organism: Anabacerthia variegaticeps (assembly GCA_035583185.1). NCBI lineage: Eukaryota > Metazoa > Chordata > Aves > Passeriformes > Furnariidae > Anabacerthia > Anabacerthia variegaticeps. The sequence goes on from JAWWEW010000028.1 coordinate 75,901, forward strand.
AGCTCCGTATAACCCTAATTAGAAGCTGTCTTAATTCACCACAATTTGGACTTTCATGTGTTGATTTCGGTTCAGCACAGGTATAACTAAGAAACAAACTATACTGTGAAAACACGAGGTCATTTCAGGACAAATGAGATGCAGAAACTGTTGCCCTCTCAGATCTCGGGGACTTCGTGCAGGCTTTCTGACAGTGGAGTATTTCAAACCTCATCACAAAGGGGAGAAATCTATGCAGTTTCCTGTAGTTAAAACATGGCTCACTGACCTCATGAACTTGCAAAACTTATTGTTTTGGAAATTTGAAAGTAGGGTAGCCTCTGAAATTTGCATGTAATGCTTCCTTCAAATTGTTTGAAGTAGTATTCTGGGATTTCTTGTTTTTAAGGTTGAACGCTGCACAATTTAGCTTGCACATTCTTAATTGCTGTTATTTCAACCATCTGCATTGCTTGAGAAAGGTTTCTAAAGAAAATACCCACTTAGCCAGCATTTCTAAAATTAGACTGATTACAATGGCAAGTTATTTCTAAGACTAGTTTATTGAAGAACAAAAGAAATTCTTTTGGCAGTGAAGAATAAGTCAGTGTTCCTAAGTATGTCTTTAAAACCATGCCTAGTTTTCTTCCACCGTAATTTTAAAACAAATGGAAAAACAAGTCAACAGACGAGCTGTTAGAAAGGAAGCATAATTATTAAATATCAGTAGGGATAAGAGAGTTCAAGGAAGAAAGAATGGAGTCCAGTTGCACAGAGGAGGAGAGGGATGATCAGTGGGTTTGTGCATGTGCTGACCCATGCTCTTGCAGAGCAGAATTTTACTGCATCGTGTGGCCTTCATCACTTTCCTCTGTTTCAGAGCTGAACATGACTGATCCTATTTCATGTAAGCAAAGTTATTCCTATAATCTCTGAAGACACTGTTCTTTTGAGGTACCAGCAGTACTTAATGATTGTAATGTGATCACTGGTTTTCTGCTTTGTACCACTAGCAGTATGCTGTGAGCAGCATTAGATTTTGCTTTACCTGTATTTTTTTTTTTTTTTAATTTGGTTGATCATTAAAGTGTTTGGAGAATACAAAATGGCAATGTGCTGCCTACAAGCTAGGAGGTGTTTCTACTGGCTCATGATGTGCCCTGCTGTGTAGTAGAGCATCTGCAAAAAATCTCTCCTCGCTAGCATTTGCTTTGCTTTACAATCAGAACAGCGTAGCTGCCTCAGTGAGGAGCTGCCTCAAAATGGTTTAGCTTTGGGGAGCTGTAGGGCTTTAAGGTGCAGGAAATAAAGTCATGGCTACCGTGGCAGTGCTGGGTTTTTAGTTTCTCCATGAGTGGAATTCAGTGAGAAATGCACACACTGAGGCTGATGTAAAGCCTCACAAAATGAATTAATAAAACACTGTTATAAAGGAGAGAAAAAAAAAAAAGAATGCAGAATCTCTTATCTGAGCCTGTTTCTCCATGGCGACCCTGCAGCAGAGGCTGCCATTTTCTTACATGGTCTTGCTGTTGTGTGGAGCTCTGCTCTCTGGGGAGCCTGGTGTAAGACACAGCAGGAAGGGTGAACCTGTGGCTGTGCAGAGTAGATTAGGGCATTTGACCTTGATGGGTTTGGCTTAAAAATGGTGGGACTTCAGAAGGAAGAAAATTTTCGCAATATGCTTCATTATAATTTCAACAAATTGATTTGCTTTCCTTGCCCATTTTAAAAGAACTGAAAAGGAGAAAATTATATACTGTCTACTGTTCTCTTTCTAAGTGACTGACATATTGAATTAATGCTTTCAATGCTTAATACAATTTTTATAGTGATTACTTTTTCTCTATGAATTTTTAATGTTTACAAATGGTATTTCATATTGGTTCAAGGAAATAGGAAGCTAAACATGAAATAAATGGATTTAACATCTGTCACAGGATCCTTCTAGGTAAATTGTCCAGCCCACATCATGTGGTGGGTGAACAATTGGCTCACAGTTCGGGCACAGACGGTGACAGTGACTGGTGTGACATCAGACTGGTGACCCGTCACTAATGGGATTCCACAGGGCTCCATCTCAAGCCCTGTGCTCTTCAGCATCTTCATCAATGACTTGGACACAGGACTGGAAGGGGCACTGAGCAAGTTTGCAGATGGTCCAAAACTGGGAGGAGCTGTTGAGTCCCTCGAAGGCCCTGTGGAGAGACCTGGACAGATCAGGGGGCTGGGAATTGCTGACTTTGGTAAGTTCAACAAGGGAAGGGGCTAGATTATGCACCTGAGATGGAGCAACACAAGAGGTATGGACAGACTGGGGAATGAGAGGCTGGAAAGCAGTGCTGAGAAAGGGCCCTGGAGGTCCTGGTCAGTGGCCAGTTGGCCACGAGTCAGCAGTGCCCTGGAGCCAGGAGGGACATCCCTGTCAAGGCAGGGAGGGGATTGTCCTGCTCTGCTCTGCACTGGGGCAGCCTCACCTGCAATGGTGGGGCAGGTTGGGGGGACAAAATACAAGGAAGATATTGAGCCATTGGAGAGTGTCCAAAGGAGGCAACAGAGGTGGTGAAGGGCCCAGAGGGGAAACGTGAGAAGCAGCTGAGGGTACTTGGTGTGTTCAACTGGAGAAGAAGAGACTGAGGGGAGACCTCATTGCAGGGATAACTTCCTTGTGGGCGGCAGAGGAGGGGCAGGCACTGAGCTCTGCTGTGGGGACCAGGGACAGCACCCAGGGAATGGCTGGAGTTGTGTTAGGGAAGGGTTAGGTTGGAGGTTCTTCCCCCCAGAGGGTGGTGGGCACTGAGCAGGCTCTCCAGGGCAGTGGGCACAGCCCCAAGGCTGCCAGAGCTCCAGGAGGGTTTGGATGATGCTCTGGGGCACAGGGGGTGACTCCTGGGGATGGTCCTGTGCATGGCCAGGAGTTGAACTGGATGATTCTTGTGAGTCCGTTCCAACTCATCATATTTTGTGATTCTTTGAACACTTCTTCTATAACAGACTGCTGAAGGTAAAAATTTACTCAAGCATTGATCTTGGGTTTTGCTGATCAGCCTTGCACTGAGGAAAAAAACCAGCAATATGTGATTTACTTTTTTGAGAATGTGCTTGTTCTTCAGCTGAAGGCCTGTTGTCAATTGGCAAGGACAAACCTCCTTTAAGCAATGTTGATCTGAAGTGCTGATGTACATAATTGATTAGCAGCAAGGCTCATAAATATTTACTCAATTATAACATAATTTTAATTTTATTAGTGTGTACCATTATTTAATTCAGCTTCTTTTGAACCAGTATTTCCATCCTCTGAAAAGGAAGTACTGAAGTTTTAATATTGAATCAGTATGGCAGTGCAAAGTAGGCTAAGTTAATTTAAATCTCATTTTATTCAGACACTTTAAAACACTTTGTGCATATTTATATTTAAGTAGAGACAGTGTAATTGATGGCTGACTGAATAAAAAGATACTTTGAATAAAAATTGGAGGGGCAAATGGAAGTGTAGTTGTAATTGACTTAATATTTGTGTGGCATTGAGCCAAATCACTTTTCTTTTCAAGCACTTCAGACAAAATCTTGCTATGATGGTAGTGTACTGCACATGACAACTGAAAGTCAAGCTGATGTGAACAGAATGGAAACTTTAAGAAATGGGTATATGTTGGTGCTTGGATGCAAGAAAGTGCAGATGACCATGAAACAATGTTTTTGTCTTAGATTGTGATGCATTTGCCTGGACTCAAACCTGTAGAAATGTTACAATTATTTAAACTGACTTCTTACTTGAGGTTAAGTAGCTGATGAACAACAGATATAACTGCATGTTTGAATTTTGCATGTGTTGAGAATAATCCATAGGAGAGCACGTAAATCTGGAGGCTGCTGTAAATGACTTCTGTGGGTTTGTTTTATGGCCATGTATTTACTCACTGGGTCAAGACTATCTCCTCACCAGGCAGTGAGGGCAGTAAAAAACTTCCATGTGCTCTTGTGCTTTTCAGAAACTTTGATAGGCAAATTTACTTAAAACAGTAAATCTCAAATGCTGTGGGAAAGGGACAGCTATTTTTTAATTTTAGAGAAATAAGCCAAGCCTAAGCTGCTGGTTTAAATCAGCACGGTACGATCCTGTTTGCAGATGTTATTATTGCTTATTTACATTTCTTCATCTCCTCATATCTAAGGCATAGAAAGATCATCTTTGATTTGCTTTCCAAATATTTCTTTCAAAATGTCATCAAATCACATGCCTTTGCATGCAAGAGTATAGCTGTATTAAAAGCAAGCAGATTAATGCCTCAGAGCAGAAACATCAAAAGGGAATCACTTTAGTATATTTGATTTAATTTTAAGCTTTCTAGCCTATTTTTATTGATTAGATCTGTATTGTCCTATATAACAGTATTTGTTTGTAGCAGAAAATGCAAGCATACATAGTACCATCTAATGGAAGAGATGCAGTTTTTTGGGTTTCAGTGACCAAAGTCCTTGAGGAACCAGCACTGCTTTTACTGAAGCACAGTCCTCCCTTAGTCCCCTTGCTGCCATTGGAGAGGCTGATATAGAGCAAAAGTACTTCAGTAAACCTCTCTGCATTCTGTTCACAACCTTTTTAGCACAGACCTTTCATTTCCACCCATGCTCCATGGTGCATAGTCAAGAAGCAAACACTCCAGGCTGGGTCTCTGTGAGGCACCTGAAAAAGGGCTGGTATTGAAATGAGTTCAAGTATGGGTGGTTTTTTTTTCTCCCAGCAACTTTAGATGGTCCAGTTGTCATGTGAAAGGGAGGAGAATTGTCTGACCCTTAAAGAGGGGAGATTTTCTTGACCCTCAGTGATTTATTTGTCTGTTACTGTACCAGGGAAAATGAAACCATTTATGTCTGATCCAGTCCGTCATGCATCCTGTAAGGGAACTCTTCACTTAGTGGATTCTCAGGATTGGGGGTAATTCAATTGCTCTTTCCATGAGACTGAGCCAACAGTGTATGGGAGACCCCCCAGAAGGCCTTCCAGTATGTTATTCCACTGCTGACAAACTGTCAGCACCTTATAAAGGATGCACTCTAACAGTTTACAGAAAAACACAATATTAAAACAAATCCTGACAGATTAGTAAGGTTTGAAGGTCATTGGTGATAGTGTCTAACTGCAAAAATGTATTACAAGCAATCTAATACTACTGTAAAGTGAGCACAAGCAAAACTCTAATACAAAACAATCCACCAATATATTATATAGTGAAGCACAAGCTCTAGCCCTGAAAGCAGCAGTCAGTGCACACAGAATGAGTTTCTAACCTGATAGGCATCCCTGGTGGGAGGAAGACAGTTTCAGCCCATCAAATATTCCCACAGATTTGATGGAATCTGCCTCTGTTTTTTCTCTATTTCCAGCTTATTTTGTATTATTTCTTTAGGTTTAGGTGGAGTTTAAGTGACTCTAGTCTTAAGTGCTTAATTGGGTAGTTGTCCTTGGCATCTGTCTTCCTTGGTGTACTGATACAGCATAGTCTTTGAACTACAAAGTGTCACCATGTTCCTGTCCCTGCAGGATGTTTGTGGTGGGAGGCCAGAGTTCCTTCATGCTACTCCCCTCTCTATTGCATCCCCCATAGCAGGTCCTTATCAGTGTTTAGGGAACCTTTGTGGGTCATCTAGGCTGTGTTCCATCCGGGAAGTGGCATCTGAGTATCTGCAATTCTTATTCTCCTATAAGTTTTAACTGTATCCATTATTCCACACCAGTAAAACTCATTTTCTCTACAGGATGCTTTCTTCATTCTGTATGCTCAACAAAAAGGTGACAGATTATTTTGTTATCCCCATTCCTAAGGATTAACTTGCTCAGGAGCGGTATATTTCATTGGAACTTGTGTGTTTGCACAAACCAAGGCGCAGGAAGTGCTGCAGGTTACAACATGGCTCTGATCACCAGGAGAACCATGGGTGAGGGCTGCAATGCCCTGTCAGAGCTGGGCAGGGGAACATGACTAGGACTTGGCTGGTTCAGCCACTGAGAGCACTGTGTGCTCTGCTTAATAACAGCCACTCTGTCAGGAAAGAGGAATTGACCAAAATGCTTGATGTAATACTTTTTGTTGTTGTTTGTGGGGAAGAGCTTTGATTTCTGGGGTTTTGGGTTTCATTTTGTTCCTTTAACAAAAGATGTACATAGAAGACCTGACTACACCAGGTCATCCTACGAGCAGATTATATACAAGGGAAGAGGAACAGCGCAGACCTAAGTTCTCCCCGCATTCCTGAAAGGTGATGCTTGGGCCTGTCCTGTCCGTACCTGCTATGATGACTTCAGGAGTGGAGGCACAGGGAGAACACTCTGCTGAGTGCTGCTGCTAACAGCCACCTCTTCTGCTATTATCTGCTTTCACTTGGCTAAAATCCCACTCTGAATGCAGGGATCCTTAAACTGCAGTCCTTCAGAAGAATAGAGGGTGTAGAGAAAAAAAAAAATATTAAAACCTCCATGAAGTTCAGTAATGGTAGTCTGTCATAATACATTTGTAGCTCAGAGTGGTGGAAAATCATTAGCAGAAACTCCACTCATCGGGCTATTGAACTGGTCATTTCCCAGTGTATACCAAGGAGGTAACTGTGGAAAGCCCATTTCTGCTGATAGGTGACTAAGGACACAAGGAGACCAGGAAGGGTCAGGGAGAAGCTAAATTAAGAGTCCTCTTAATTCAGGGGCTTTGTGCCCTAGATACTGCTGCCACCCTGATTTTACCAGGAGGCAGTCTACCATGTGAGGCTGCTGAATCTTCCTGGGGCCTTGCACATCAAGTTGGGAAACATAACTTTCTTCTCCTTTTAGATACTCAGGCAAAGCTGATTTATTCAAGGTATCTGTAGGCACATGAGAGAAAAAGTCTGTTTATGGGGAAGCAGTAGCAGGAATCCTTTAATTAATGAATGACTAATTTTTTTTTCTGCTTGAATAGCAACTATAAGTGAAGAAAACAAGCAGCTATGAAACACATGGTTGCAATATTCCAACTGGCCTGTTCAGATAGTAATTTAGATGCTATTTATCCAAACTCATGCTCTTTGCTATTATCCTTGAAAGGCTGCCTTAAAAGCAGAATGCATTGTTACAGCTGATGGCCCCTGGGTACAAGGAGACTCTGCTGTGGGAGGGGTTCACAGCGCAGCTTCATGCTTGCAGTACAACTGTGGGTGCACAGATGCAGCCAGGGCAGTCCAGCAGAACCAGTCCCTGGCCCCTGAGCCTGAGACTTAAACAAGCACACCAGAACTTAGTCTTCAAGGTGGACTTCTCTTAGACATAAAACTTACTCGGGAAGGATTCCTTTGACAGTTTTTTTGTGGAAATTATGCTGAGAAAATGAGAGCCTTATCCCTGGTTTTCCTTGTCCCCCCAGTCCCTACATGAGAGCAGTGAATTCAAGTATGTTGTATTTCCAAAACTGGGCTGATGCTGATCTGGAAAGGAAAGGGCTAAAAGAATTAGGTGTAGCTCTAGGAAAAGACAAGGCTCAGGCTATTCCATCAGAGATAAACACATTGAATTTACAGTACTGTTTGCAAAGCTGTTTACTGCAAGGCAACATTTCTTGATGGAATGTCAGTCAAAAATTGCTAAATGCCATTCCATTTGACTTTTTTCTTTTTTTTTTTTTTTTTAATTTGTTTTAGTATGTGAAGTCAGTACTTTAATAAGTTACCAGATTTTCTCCAGAGAAATAGTTTGGGCTATAATATATTCATGAAAAACCACTTCTAAAGTTTGAATGGATGTCCTTGACTAACTATTGCTTATTTTCATTAATATTGGTAACTATGGAGGACATTTTGGGTTGATGATACCCCTTTAAAGAGAGATATCCCATGTGTTTTATTCAAGCATTGTCTTTCCTAAATATTCAGCTACCATGCAATTCAATGTCATTTAACTGTTAGAGAATAATTCTTCAGTGTGTTCTGTACATCTGTATTGCCATCGCTTTAAGGCATGTTCTTATGGAAACATTGTCTTCAATATTTTCAGAGTTAGACTAGTGTGTATAAACTTACCAAATTAATGCAGCAAGGCTATGCATTTTATATACTGCTGTAAAATACTGTAGCTTTGAAGCACAGGTTTGTAGCCACTGCACTAAACATTTGTGTAAAAGATGTACTTGGCAGCGTAGAGAATTAGAGCAGTCACTTGTGAGTCAGGACTATGAGTATGAAGCTGCTTTCAGGCAAGTGTTCAGTTGTATTAGCCACTGAACCATTTATTGGTGCTCCCAAGGATGTGTTATAGTCTGTAGGGTGAAGGAGCACTGTACTGTGCTGCTGACTTGCTCAGGCTACTTGTGAATGTGCTGGATCTTTTCTTGTGCCTGAAACTGTTACAGGAGACTTAGAGTTTGCATTGGGTGATTAACCTGCACCTCAGCTGCTGTGTATAGAAAATATGCTGTATATACCACTCGTCCATGTGGTCCCACTGTGACAGACTATGGTATCTTGGATGTAGTAAAAGTTTCAAAAACAAACCTCAGAAGATGAGATGGGAGAGTGAAAGTGATTTATAGATTTGCTATAAGAGCTGAAATGCAGAGAGAATAAATGACTGTTTGACTATGGCTTCCCAGGAATGGGTGTTAAGGAAACTTCCCAGTCAGACTGTCCAGGAGCCACTCTGGCAATCACACTGGCACCAGCAAATTGGGATGGAGGCTCCTTTGCAGCTACACATACCACACTCACACAGTCAGACCAGGCTTTCTTACCAGCTTGACCCCAGGTTTTGCATAGCAGTCCAGACCCTTCAGATAGTTTAATCTTGATGCAGTAACTAAATAATAAAATAACAGCTTGACCTGGTGCCTCCAAGGAGGGACCCTGAGCAAAGGGAATCCTGGGATTTTATCCTCCAACAGCATGTGAAGGTCTGGGAGTCCTCAGCTCCTGCTGTGTGTGAGTGTTGGGTTCCCTGGCTGCAGCACAGGTCCCCTGGCTCCTTCTATTGCAAAGGGACATCAGTTCATGATCTCTTACCTGGGCCTCCCACCTGGAGCTCAACCTACATTTCACAGTGAGCAGCACTACCTGCACTAAATGGATTCCTCAGCAGAGGTCTGCATATTGAGCTTGGACCTTATGTTTGTCTTCTTTTGTTTCACAGATCACAATTTAAAAAACAAACAATGTAGGGAAACTTCTGATTGCAAAAATAGGAGAGATACTGTATAAGCTTATGAAGAGATACTACACATTTTTCAATTCCATGTTTAAAAGAGTTTGCAAAACAAAGATAAACTGAATAATATATTTGACACAAAAAGTAAAAATTTCTAAAGTTTTGTATGACAAATCATTTCAAAAAAGAAACACTGCATTTTCAAAATTGCAAAATTTTGTGTCTCAAAAAACTGCTTACATGTGTGTGGTCAGAAAATTGGTGGAACCAACACTTGATTAATAGTTAGATGTTGCCAAATCTATGATATCAGTGAGAGAGGCTATAGTAGAGAATCAGCCTCCTGGAGCATCTGCCACTTGCAGGCAGAAAAACTGTTCTGTGCTTGACCTTGATAAATCTCCAGTTGTTGCAGGTGGAGATGCTGGAGTTTTATAAGGAATTTCTTGATTTGAAAGTACAAGACAGCCACAATTCTTCAAGCTCAAAAGACCACAGAGGGGAGAGATTTTATGCTGATGTGGCTGAAGTCGTATGAAAAACATTCGGGTGGTCTTGGAGTGCAATTTCAGATGAAACAAACGCATGAAGCCACAGCAACCTTGAGGTTTAGGGCAGTAAAAGAACAGATCTGAAACAGTGGGATCGGGCTCACTGAGTAGTGCTGGCTAACTGTAATGTCAGCTGCCAGCAATGCATTGTTCATAGGACAGCAGCTGTGGCAGCTGCATTCAGTACCTGGTCTGTAAACCCCCAGAGAAGCTGAGTGTGCCCCAGCCATGTCTTGTTTAGTGCCAGATTCAAGGAAGGATTAGAATGTACTAAAAGTAGTGTACTCATTTGCAACCATAACATGGCACCTTGTCTCCTGCACAGCCTGGAGGCATATAAGCTCCAGGGTTGGATACTGTCAGATTTCCAAGTCTCCTCGAGCATCTAGTCCTGCCTTTCTGCAGTCCTTCAAAAGCTCTGGTTTTCATAGGATGAAGCAGCTTAGTCTAAATGTGGTCTGACAGAAGGAATTCAGTCCTCTGAGGTTTTTGACCTTGTAAGTATTGTAACGAAATGCTCTTCATGGTTCATGTCAGCTAGAAACTGCTACAAAAATCCATGAATATGTAACATCTATTATCAGATGGCACATTTCTTGAGGGGAGGAAGGGAGAAAAATATGTATCCATGATATTAAATGCAACAGTAATATGATATTGTAGCTATGCTGCAAACAAATAGTTTTGGGAAGTGTTTGAAAGCAGGATTTCAGTTGGGGTGTACGGGAAGATGTTGGTAGTCTTAGTTTTCACACCTCTTGTTCCTTGGCCAGCATGTGAAGGAATGTAAAGAAACTGCATTGTCACAAATAAAATAAGTCATGTTCAGATATTTCAAGTGGAACAATTTTATATGTCGCTTAATTTCACGCACTAATGCTTTTCCTTAGAGACTGTCTTGACTTTTCAAAACTTGTAACTGATAGGACTTTTCATTTAATTGAAGTTATTTTATCAACGTTGTATAAAAGCAGTGTCAAAGCCATTCTGAAAGTAGGGTTCACAGATTAAACACACTTAATTTTTCTTTCTGCACCTACTGTAAATTAACAGCTGTGGTGGGGGAAGCCGGCTCCTCTATTTCCCCAGCCTCCCGGGGCCTGGAGGGGATTGCGAAATCCCCACGAGGTCAGGAGTGAAAAGATGTAGCAGTCCCAGGTAGGGTGGTCATAGAAAAGCCTTTAATTACCTGTTGCCAGGGTATTTAAGCCCTTCGGGCGGGGTTTGGGATGTGATTGGGTAAGGGTTCAGGGGGAGTGGTGTGGTTTGGGGGGCACAGGGGCCAATAAGGGAGCAGGAGGACCAAAACCTGGTGGGAACCCAGGAATAGGGAATGACAGGGGATACATCCAATAGGATCGGGAGGGGGGCGGGGCTGGATACCCGGGGAAAAGGAAAGCTCTTTTCACGTGTGAGCAGGGATTTCTAGGGATTACAATCTAAACAGGGGAGTACCCGTACATAAAGGACGCAGGTGATGTGGGATTGGAAAGTCTCTGGTCCTTTGGAAGCTGTCGCAGTGGTGGTCTTGTATCCTGGGGCTTCTTCTTCTACGATGTATACTCTGGAAAATCCTCTGTCTCTGTTTCACCTGTGCTGTCGTATTTCCCAACAGTAAGTAAAAAAGCTTTTGTAGAGTAAATGGGTAGAAAACAATGCAGACAGCCCTTATTTAAATTTTGTGTATGTATGTATTGCAGAAAAATTGGAAGAATTTTCTTTAACAATGTAGGATGAGTACAAGACTTGCTCTTTCAACATTCATATTTTGTGGTGAAAACTGGGAATCATCTCCTCTGTTCTTAGTATCTTTCTTACTAGTTATTTCTTTAACTGAAGCATGTAAGTGAAAAATGCTATTGGGTCTTCAGTCTCTCTGGGGGTGTGTTCTGTGGGGGTTTTTTTGAAGGACTTTTAAAAAAAAAAAAAAATTGGCAGTTTTATTCTCAGTGCCAAAGACCTTCCAAGGGAAGAGGACATTAAATGTAAACAAACTGGACTTTATGGATTTAAATTATTTTGAAGCTTGGAAATCCCTTACTAGGACTCAGTGAACCTTTGTCATTCAGGGCTCTGCATCTGAAGCCATCTTTGTGCCCTCTGTATCTAATCTCCTCCAAAGTTCATTCTTTGACCTTTACAAGTCCTGAAAGTTGATGCAACTATATAAGAAGTCAAGCACAATGGACAGGATTCTCCTTTGATGAAATAACAGGGATATACAATTTTTCTGTCATTTCTCTGTATGGGATCCAAAGATTTTATGAGCACATTGCAAGTCAGGGATCTTTCTAGTTCCTTGTTTTACTGCAGCGTTCTTTTTCAATCCCATCACTAAACTCCAGAATTTGTGGCCAGGCTTCTGCGATCTCTAGGTTAAGTGAAGGCAGGTAGTTGGCTGTGATATGGAGGGCAGACTGGGTTATTGTGGGCTGGCCCAGCCCAAGGGTTGTAACACAACTTTGAGAGACTGAGCAAGCCTCAGTTCTTTTTGGCTTCTGATGAATACGTGCTTCACGTATTTCTTAATGAAAATGGTACAGGAAAATGTTGGTCCATTGGTACTAAGGACATTTACACTCTAATATTCTTCAGTATTGCCTGTTTTCTGACGACTAACACTCTTTCTGCTCACGGAAGTGGGCATGTACAGCTGTCTCTATCTTTATTATTGTCTGTATTATTTCCCTCTTTGATTCCATTTTTGTATTGCATAAGATCACTTTGGTACAATAGGAGCTATTTAAAATCTTAATAATTATTGCATGTGGAATTTCAATTTACTATAGTTCTAAAAGTATTCCTCAAGCACACAGAGTACCACGAATGACTGAGGTTTAGCAAATGTGTTAGAATAGTTCTTGCTGCATTAAAGCCTTTGCAAAAGAATATAAATTGCACTTGAGTTCAGCCCAGTGTGGTCATGGCCCAAGGTCAAAAGACACTGAAGAAACCTTTTTTGTATTAGTTAGCTGGATTAACTTCTACTGGAAATACAGGAAATAATACTCTGTGGAGCAGAAGAAACATTATGGAGAAAAAGCATGTGTGGAAAATGGCTGAAATCAGATTTTTTTCTTAATTTTTTTTTTTTTAGTTTTCTGTACACTCCACAACATCAGATTACAGTCTTAATGACATCTGTCCAGCTTTTTATTCTTGGTATCCCTTCTGCTGCCTTTCTGGATGTAAACAGGATCAAAGAGGGTACAGAGGATGTGCAGAGGCCAAAGAAACTAAGCCAGATCAGTAAACAGATGTGTTTCTAAGATATTCCAAGGGATAAGAATTCTGAGATAACTGTCTTTCAAAGTGGGTTTTTTTCAAAACTCAATCACAGTTAAAGACAGCCTAGGAAGAAAAACATAGTGAAAAAAAAAACACCTATGTGTGAAAACAGAGTGGCTTGAACAACTGATCTTCTGCTCCTGTGTTTTGACCTACTGAAGCGAGGAAAGGGAAATGACTACAAGGTAAAATGAAATTTTAAATCCCTCTCTGGTGGTTTAACTATTCTTTTAAAATCATATTGAATAATTCTAAAGAGGAATGGTTTAGGGGAGATTAATGACTGTAACAAATACTAATATATATGTGTAGTACTAACTGGCTGATTGCTTGGAAGTGAAACAGTGTAGGCTGTCGAACAGGAAGGGCAGGTGAGTAGAGTCCCAGTTCAGCAATTCTGTCCCACACCATTCGCCACACCTCTCAGAGCTCTCACTCCTCTTATCTTCCTTCTTCTCGAGTTCTCAGCAGCCCATTCTCTCTCCTTGTCCTCTTCCCTTCTCAGGTTAGTCTATCTCTTCTGTCATTAACCTTCCAATGCTGGTGCAGAGGGTCTTGCTTCTACGTAGGTTTTTCTTCTCCAGTCTAGCTTTACACACATAAATAGGTGCATGCTCCCATGCACATCAAAATGTGTGAAAGGACTGCAGACAGGCAGTGTTTAAGAGAAGTCCAGAGGGTGAAGGACTGGAGAGATAAAGGAGAAAAGGGAAATGACAAACTGTCATTAGCATTTAAATTTTAGCTTAGAAGAACATGCATTTTATGCATGGAGAGAAGAAGAAATAGATGTCTTTTCCATACCCTGGATTTGAATTGCAGGAAGTGGAGTGTTAAGTTGCTCCCATGTTGCTGGGGATAGCCTGTATTGGTCCCCACAGACAGTTCTAGTTTGATGCCACTTTCTATGATGCCAAGGAAAGGAGATTGGGCCTGGACACCAGACACCTGGAAACATTAATGCCAGTTTGCTGTAGTTGCAGGCCTAATATTTTATGGGACCTTTCTGGTTTACTAACCCTCACCAGCAGTCTAAAGCATTCCTCTCTGCCACCTCACTGCTCCTGTCTGATATGGTACTTGTCACATAAAAGGGGCGACTACATACCCAACCCTTATTGTCCCAGGAAAAACAAAACTATAGAGGTCTAATCTAGTTCTGTCTGGTATTCTGCACAGGAACTCTTCACCGAACAGATCCACAAGATGAGGGTAATTTGATTACTGTTTTCAGGGACTGCCACTTAACTGTGAAAGGGAAAATCCCTCAGCAAATATCTCCCATGAGTTATTCTGCTGTCAGCAAACTGTTAGCACCTTTATAAAGGACTCACACTAGCAGTTTATGGAATCACACTTTTTAATAATACAAATTGTGATAAGCTAATAAAAAGTTCATGGTCATCGCTGGTAGAGTCTGGCTACAAAAACACACTCAAAACCATGTAATAATAATATAAAGCAAAGCACAAGCACAAACTTCAAAGCAAAGCAACCTACTAAAACACTATGAAGTTAAAGCAAACTATAGTTCTTTAAAAGCAAGTAATTAGCATGCATAACTTTAAATTTCTCACCCAATCAGCATCCCAGGGGATAAGAAAGACAGGCTCAACTTGTCAGCAGTTTTGAATGGAAATCTTCCTTCCATCTTTTCTCATCTCAACCTCCTTTTTATACCTTTTTTCTTGGAGTTTCCGTGACTTTAGTCATAATTGCTAAATCTGGATCTGTTCTTTCATAATGGATAAATTAAACAGGTCAAAAGGGTTAACCATGTTCCCTTCCTGAAGAATGTTTGTGAGAAAGGCTGCAGTATCTTCACATCACTCTGTCCTCCAGTTCATTCATTATGGCAGGTGTTTATAGGTTTAGGGAACTTTGTGAGGCAATATGACTTTTATGGTATCCGGGAAAAGGTAGCTGGAGTCTTTCTCTTATTGTCAGTAAGTGGCAGCTGGTCTTTCCTCTGTAATACTTATTCTGTTTTAACTTTTGACTGTATTTATTACTCCACAGTAGTGTTCAACAGTTCAGGAATTTGTATTTGTGAGTATAACAGTTGTCCATCTGATCTGAATATTCTCCATACACAGCACTGAGCTGACCCTTTAAATGCTTTTGACTTCTCAGATTGTCAGAGGATGTCAAAGAGGTAACAGTCTCCTGGTTTCCTCCCAGATCTGCTGCTGCACTTCCTAAGTGTGTTTTGGCTCTTTAATAAAGAGTTGTCAATGAATAAAAGTAGCTCTGAGGGTTTTTTCCCTATCAGCTTTCAGTTGAGAAGTTCAAGTCTGATAGGATACATACTCATATACCTCTTCCATGCTCTACCTTATAATCAAAATTTAATATGGGAGATGTAGATAATTTCTCATTAGTTGTCAGCTATGTATGTTGCTCTAGGGCCAGGGGACAATCAGCTTCTAATTGCAGCTTGTTTTGTTGTTCAGTGCAATTGTTTCTGCTGTTTCCAATAACGCAAGTCTGCTGAAAGCAAATTGTATCCTCATTAGGACTAATTAATAGTTGCATTTACAAAGAACTTCATGTGAGCCTTTGCACAGAGCAATAAACTGAAATATTGTTCAGCTGCAGTTTAATATCAAACTTTTTGCAAAGAGAGGCAGCTGCCGTATAGAAAGAGTTCTGCACAGCCTAGCACTTTCTTCGTGTTTTATGCTCTTCCAAATGGTCACTGTTACTTTCATTCTTTATTCAGACTAATAAAACTCATGAAGTCTGGCAGGCTGAATCCTGGTGCCCTGAAAATCAGGGGAAGTAGGAGTAAAGCTATCATATTTCTTAATATTGATTCTCATAAACAATTTCCTGAGAAAATTTTGTTCAAGGATTGCTTTGGCATTTGGTGATAAGACTTATGTTAACATTTATCTATCTGTACAGCTTGCTGAAATGTTATCTTTTGAAAACCATCAAAATAACTTTTAGTTTACAGACAGCAGAGACAGCAAGGGCTTAATTAGCTTTGCTCTGTTCTTTCAGGTCACACAAAATTTTTGGCTTTTCATCACTGACTTTCTTTAAGGTTTTGTTAAAGCTCACAAGACAAAACCAGATTGTGACCCAAATATGATACTGGCAGCTCCCATCTTCTAACAGGCAGGGCACAGTAGCTGGAGGAGGACTGTGTGAATGAGACTGGAAGGGACAGAGCTGTCAGGTGATGCTGTGTTTTTGCAGTTCAGGCAGTTCGGCAGCAACAAATCTTCCTGAGTGACTCTTTGTAGTTGCCACAGCTGCCCCAGCCCCAGATCATTTGATGTGCATTGTCTAATCTCCTCATCATTCCTTGGGCCACCACCAAGGATGCAGATCCCTCAGTCAGTTCTGTTGGCTGTTGCTCTGAGAGCAGTGGGAGATGTTACCCTGTGCACAAAGCTGTTCTCTCCTGTTTGTAAAACGAAATACCATTTTGTCTTCATTTAGAATTGTTTATCTTGATCAAAAGGCTTACCTAATTTGAGATCAAATTAGGTCTACCCACCTGTATCAGAGAGTGTATTCATTGCATGGGACTAAGAGGACTCTTTTTTTGTTTGTTTACATTTAGACTAACATATTTATTTATCAGTTCTTGTTAGGCATCAGCTGTGAACCCAGCACTTGAAGTCACAGGGCAATTCCAGGAGAATTTGAACTTGTTCTGCTAGTTGTTTTGGATCTGATGCTCAAAATTAAATAATATGTCTGAATAAAACAGAAATGACAGCAATGAGGAGTTTTGTTTGTCACCAAGTAATACATTCATCTGCTCGCAGGTCCTCGGAAAGCCTTAGCAGTGCAGGAATAAAGTATCACCCACTGCTCTGCTCTTCCTGTTGTTTTTTGCAGTTGCTGACATACAAGACCCCTTTCCAATGCATGTAAACGTTCTGGCAATGTGGGCAGAAGGAATACTAGGTGAGCAGTCTTGTTCTTTAAACACTGGAAACTAACTATGTTCAGTTTTCTCTTAGTGCTTCCCAAGGACTGCAGGAATTGGGGCTAAATGTGAATTTCAGAGTGCTGTCTGGCATGGTGTGTCCATGTTCCATGTGCATCCAGCTAGGACTGCCTGCTAAGGAAAAGCGAAGCAAGTTAGGTGTGTTTTACTTGCAGTGCTGATATAATCCGTACATAGATGAGTCAAGGATATCACCCATATCTTAAAAGTGCATGCAAAATTTTGTGAGCCCTTGGGAAGGGAGACAATACACAGAGACGCTTCTGCCTGGAATCCCTGCCATGGATGGGCACAATGCCCTGTGGCTTTTCCCATTGGGCTGCCAGGTCATCACTCAGAACTTGAAGCTTTACTGAGTGCTAAACAGAAATAGATTGTGGTCTTGGGGCTTCTATTGCCTTTTAATTCCTGAAGCAAGTGTGTACTCAATTTTGAAGACTTCTTTTGTTTGTTTGTTTTTTGTTTTTTGGGGTTTTTTTTTAAGATAGTTTGCAGCTCAAGAGAAAGCATGATTTGTAAAGACTGATGGCTCTCAAAGGAAAAAGCACAAGGGAAGTGGCAGCTTCGGGGGTGGGGGGGGGGAAGGAAGAAAAAGGCAAAGTCAAGCTTTTCGTTATGAATCTGGTATCCTTTCTAACTGAAGTGTCTCTTCCAAGCATTGCTGAAGGGTGCTTAGCCCAAATTTCCAGCGTCCCGGTGTCTTATTTACTGTTTCTCACAAACACATGAATCACCCTGAATGAAAGAAAAAGATATTGCATCAAACCTGTGGATTACAGAATTACTGAGCTCTTATGGAGAAACAGGATTTAAGCAAACAAAATTATTCCTCTGTTTGTTCCTCACTGTGCTAATTCTGGGATGTGCTTCTGGTTTTGGTCCCAACTCCACTGTGATTTTGGAGACACCATGATTAGGGCTGTGGAAAAGCTTTTTCAATTTCACAGCTATTTCACCAGGGTTGTCAAGTGGGGAGTAATTTTTAGACTGGAGTAAACATGTAAATTTTGTATTTTATCTGCCAAATACAATGTTAGAAAAAAATTATTCTTTTGAAAGGAAATCTCTCTTTGTTTTTGCATAAAGGGTTTTACCGCAGACTTGTATAGAACAAATGACAGAAATCGAGTGGACCATTTGGAAAGGGAGATTACTGGGTATTGCAGGGGTTTGACAGCATACATTTTGGGGGGTGGGAGGATCAAAGTGCAATGAGAGACATTTTTGAGTGCCTGAACGCTCCTCTTGTACCTCTTGTACCTTTTAGAAAAGCCAAGAGACAAAGTAGTTAAATGGGGAGATGGCAGGGCATGTTTTCTGTATGTCCTTAGTTACTGAATGTGCTTTTTTATGAAGAAGTCAGTTGGTTGGAACAGGGGATTGGGATCCAGGAAACTAATTTCCTGGGCTGGTGCTGTGAATTGCAGGTATTGATGCAAAATAGAGCTGAGTCAGGATGAGGTACCTCCAGCTTCTTGATGTGTCTCTTCAGGTTGTTCCTAATGGTCAGTAGGCTGTTTCAGCCGGAACTTTGCACTGAATTTGATTGAAGTGTAAATGATTTTGGAAAACCAAAGTTATATTTTGTGGTGAAACTATTAGTTCCAGAAAACAGTTTCTTGGGTGTGACATAGCCAGCCAAGTTATTACTGCTACAATTACACAAAATAAGACAAGAAGTGTTGCTTCAGCTCTAGTGCCTTTGTTGGGAAACAAAATTCCTGACATCTGCAACGGTGACATGAATGCAAGAGTCCTTAAACCAGCAAATCTGGGATCTGTATGTTCCTAAAGTAAATATTGTCACTTTTATAGTATGGAGAAATAAGTGATGTCTATTTTCAGAATATGTAAGTAAAAATACTAGACAACTCCCTGTTAGCATATTCTGTCTGGTAAATATCTAAAGACTGATTCCCCCTGCAGGCAGATACTGTACAGAGTTCGCTCTGCCGTGTGATTGCCTCACGCTCTGTATTGAAATTTGCTTCAGTTTAAACTTTTTTTTCCCCTTGTTTAAACACCCTCTCAGGAAAACATGAATAAAAGTGCTGTGAACAGAAAAGTCATGAAACAGCTGGTGTCTGGACTGTGGCCCTTTTTGAAGTGTAGGGTTTCAATGCTGCCAAACGGGTAGAAAAGCAAGCCATTGGAAAAGCAGCAGCAGTGGAAGAAGTGACCCATGCAGTGGTGCACAGCCTGAACAGTAAGACTGCCGAGGGTGTTTGCTTGGCTGTAGCACAGTGTCACAGGTTTTGGTTGCCATCTACGGTTTTTATCAAGAAGAATTTTGACCTTACTGCTCCTTAGGATCACCATTGCCTCTCTCCAGTTCCTGTCCTGGATGTCTGCACCTGGGAGCCCAGTGACAGCTCAAGATGTTTGGCCTCCTTCCCACAGCTGGATTCTGCAAGCACTACTGTGCTGTTGCTGCAGCACCGGTATTAAACCAGTAGATTATGGTCTTCTGTTGTGAAGGCAGATGCTTTAATTACTGATTTAATCAGTCACATTACATACTCATTCACCATGTGCTTACAATATTGCCATATTTATGGAAAGCAGGGGCCCTTTGAGCAGCAGCTGAAATAATTTTAAAACTTCATATTTACTTTTGGTGGCTCTGTACAGCTGGAATTTAAGTCTCCTGAGCTTGGTACAGTTGGATTCCCACACAGGCTCTATCACAATGTGAAACCAGGCAAGTAGTTCCATGAGAGACAGACATCTGGTTTTACAATTTGTGCCTCTCATGTTTGGGCTGAGTGGTATGTAATTTGAAAGTTAAGATTTTCATGAGACTGGAGTGTTCATACCTTTCTGCTTTGTGGATTTCCTGATTCATAACAAGAACCAAGCCTTGCCCTCTGGGGGCAATATTAATGCAGTATCTCCCCTTTAGCTACTTTTCTGTTTTCTTGATTTTGTTAGATTTTGTTTTGAGGATCATTTCTACTCTATGAAATTCAATTGAAACTGGCCAGGTGATGCAAGAGGTCTGGGATGAATTTCTGCAATTGTATAAAGACTTTTTCCATAGGAAGTTATGCCAAAACACTCTAAAGCTGTGCTTTTCTTTCCAAGCTACTCTAAGTAGTGTTTACTACAGGCTTAAGTTAGATTATTGCTTTCAGGCATTATCCACCACATTACTTATACAGGGATGGCTTTCCCATGTGCAGGGAAAGCAGAAACACAATGATCTAAGGAGGATGGCTGTGGAGGAATTGTGGCTGTGTGCTTGGCTCCCTGAGCCCCCATCTTCTCGGGGCGAGCCCTTGGGAGCTGGACCCACCACAGCCAGGGCTCTCTTGACCTCGCTCTAGCACTCTTGTTGAAGTAGCTTGGTTAACCCACGCTGAAAGAGTCAAGGCCCCAGCAAGCCTTAAAAAGGCTGTGTGTCTCCTGTAGTAGTGTTGCCTGAACTTTAAAATACAGTGTCCACTTTGGAAATTGGAAGAGACCACTTTTACTGTTGGTTTGGCTGTGGGAATTCTCTCAGTTCATGCTGAGCTTCTGCCTTGATTTTCTACAAGTATCTGCATTCTTGGCCAGCTCATGTCATCCTCTTGAGAGAAGAAGTCTTTAATAGCAAGATACATATATCAGTTCTAGTAGAAATTAGACCAGAGATCTAAACCGTAGGGAGTTCAGGTTTTCAAGCCTATTGTCACTGTTCCTTAGGAACTGCACCCTATTCTGTCAAGGAAAGAATTTTCAGGTATTTGAGATAAACATAGTTTGACCAAATCCAAAGTGTTCACCCCATTTCTTATGGAAAGTACTTGCAAGATACTCCCTGGCTGCCATTCTCCCACTGGATTTGAATCACAGGAGCTTTTAGGCCTGAAGTTGCTTTTCTGACAGACTCTCTGGAGAGGGCAGGCGCTCTCTAGAGACAGAGACACAGCAAAGTGTCAAAGCATTATTAACGATAATGTAGAAATAATTTTCATATTCTTAAAATAGCTATACCTCAAGAATTTGAATATATATTTTTAAGTAGGTAGTGATTTTATTTTTTTTTTACAGTTTGGGTTTTTTTATATTTTTCCTCTTTCAAATTATTAACTTTGGAGCGGTGTCTTTTGACCCATCTGCTAAAGAAAATCACTACTTCTGAAGTGATGATATCTTAACACACTTGCGAGCTGTTGCCAAGTGCAGTCTCTAAGAGGAGTGTTTTGTTATAATGAATGGATTTTATATTTACTACATCCTTGAGGAAGTTCTCCCCCTTTTTTATAATTCTAAAACTTATAATAACGTGTTGGTGCAGAAAGAAAGTGGTAATCATTAATCTACTAAAATAGTGCATTGTTTCAGCCACACTAGGGAGTTTCAGTGTTTGTGTGGTGACAGCATTTGGTTCTAGCTGGATACTCTGCTCCCAGCAAAGGGAAGTACCTGAGGCTCTGGCTGTGCTCTTGGACTTAACAGTGGCTATATATATTTTGTCAGCTGCTGTTATTTTTATTTACTTATTTTAACTAACCTGCAGGGTGATTAATCTATGGAGATGACTAGTAAATTAAACAACCAAAACCCCCACACTCTTTCTATGTTCTGTTTGGCTGACTCTGCTGTTACTTGCATTTGATGTCCATAACCCTGCTCTAGTCTTGGAGAGAATCAGAACTGCGGTGAGTCAAGATTATGGTTGAGAAGGCACTTCCTGCATCCCAGGTTCTCACTGGTTGATCTGCATACAGCTAAAACAGCTCTCCAAAAGGTATTTTTATCAGCAGCTGACTTTACAAAAAGCTGTACTTTCTGCTTGGACTAAGACTGGATAGGGAAAAAATTGTATTTTCAGATGCTGAAAGAGTTTAATGCTTCATGCTCAGAGAGTCAATGAAGGTCCTGCTCAGTAACCCCTGGGTTATCATCAGCACACTGTGATGTCCTTACATGGTAAACAGTATAATTCCCTTTTCACAAACTTAAGGAAGGCCTTGGCAGGTGAGTACAACACTGCCCTCCTTTAGGATGATGCTGGACTGTCAAAGACCAGGCTGGCTTTGCTGGCCTTGGCTGTTGGAGAGATGGCAGCAGGGATTATCCAGCACAGCCATGCAATTAATTGTGTGAAACAGTGATGGCACATGCCTTGTCTTACACGTTTCAGAGCTATGTGTGACTTGAGACTCGCAGGTGAGATGTTTCCAATTCTTAGGCTGGTCTGGCTGAGTAAGGGAGGTTCACCCTGAGAATGGATAAATCAAATGCCGGGCAGCCCCTGTGTGGGGTGAGCTTGATGCCTCACTCGGGGCTGCTGCAGGGCTGTCAGGGGTGGATTGAATTGTGCTGTCATTTTGTTCGGCACTTGCAACAGATTTTAGATGCAAAAACTTGTTCTGCAGAAATTGATATGTAGATGTGGGAGTGTGCAAAGGATGCTGATTAGTAGAAATTTCCATCTGCTGTGGCCTAGTAATACAGCAGCCAATGGTTCTGCTCTGATTTGGTTACACTGTGGCCAGCCTGGACTACCCCTGCTCCCAGGATGATCAGTGTCAAGTCAGCTCTGCACATGATTTCACTGATGCTTCTGCATCTTTTTCCTTTGTCAATGTTCACATCATGCAAGCTCCTCTCATGTCCCAGAGGATTATAGAGGAAAAATTAAGTTACCTCTTTATCTCTCTTCTTTCAGTTGTACATAGATCAGAGCGTGTAGATCTAAATGATAGTTTGTAGCAGCAGTTTTGAAGAGCTGCGTCTTCATCCACTCTGGGAGTAAAGCACAGCAGTAGAAAGGCTTGTACCTTTCTGCTGCATGTAGGAATCATGGAGAGATATGTGTGAGCCATAGCAGCACCTGGACCTAGACCAGCCCTGTGCCATTTGTACTGGCATGAAGTTTCAAATTTTGTCTATGTCCCTACGTATCGGAGATCTTCTCCTGGCTTCATCAACCCAGGCTTTCAGTGAGAAATGCGTGGTGACGTAAACAAGAAAACCATTTTCCTTCCAGCCTCTTAATCAGGGTCATTTAAACACTTCAGTTTGTAGTTGCAGTAGCTTTTGTCATAGTGCTGTACTTAATGCCTTTTTTAATTGGATGGTTTTATTGGATGCCAGCATTAGCACATGGTGAGGCACCTAGATTGTTGCAGGGAGTAGCAACATGAAAATAAGAAAGTGCTAGCATTATGACAGCAGCAGCAGTTCCTGCCAGCCACTATCAGCAAATTTGGTCTCAGAAACAAATTGTCCTCTCCTCTGGGCTAGGGCAGTAGATTGTGTTTTCATTATGTATGTACTAGATGCAGTGTAGTAAAACTGATGGTAGACTGTATTATGGCCATGTGGCATGCCACTGCATGATTTTAAGGAAGATGACATCTTATCAGCTTTATTTGAACTTGTTCAAGAAAGATTTAATGTGTCTTCCTTTACGCATATACTGTGATCCCTATCAGTGCCTGAAAGGACTGGAGCTCCCTTTTTGCCCCATCCTCCTGTGAAGCAGAAATGTCCCAGACTCAACCATGCCAGCAGGGAAGCAGGAAGACTCCCTGCTTGCCTGGCAGTTGGTGGCAAGATAAGGTTGGTTTCTAGTCTGCCAGAGCACATTGCTAGCTCATGTCCAGCCTCTCATTCACCAGCACACCCAAGTCCTCCGCAGCAGGGCTGCTCTCTACCTATTCATCTCCCAGCCTAGACTGATATTGAATAAATGAAAATAAATGAAGTGGAAAGCTAGGTAAAAAAAAATAAATCTTTTTATGCTACTGTGCAGAGTCTTTTTGGTTCTCTCTTTTTAGGTAGTAATTTGCTACTGGAAATCTTCTAAGACTTCATTGTCCCTGTCCTGACTTTACTTTGATGTTGTGACTTTGGCAGCAGCTGTTGAAGCTTGAACCCAAATGCCTTTTTATTTGAAAATTTGTTAAGAGAATGCTCCCAAGTCACAGGTTGTTTGCAAGTTGATCACCATGGTCTCTTTTTTATCTGATGAGGGCCAGGATTGTGATGAGCTCATACCAGTAACAGGTGAAAGAATGAGGAGTGTTGGTGATAGGATTTCTTTTTAGCTTAAAGGTAAGTGTTTCCTTAAGTTTCCTGCTATTACGCAGAGCTGTGTAAGTTGGCACAGGCAGTCACCCAGGACAACCACAAACCTGCAGCTAAAACACAAAGAGTAGAATTATTTTCATTCCCTTGCTAAGCAGGGTACCCCAAAGCAAACCCTGAGCAGAGTCACACTGGCAGAGATGCAAGCACCATAAAACACAAAGACTGTAGTGGTATAAAATTGGACTGGCTTCATTGAATTGTTGCCTAAAATAGAGGAAAAAAACCCCAACCTTTTGAGACAATATTAGTATAGGTAGAGAGCAGCTCTTTAATGAAAGCTCTCAGGTGCACAACGTATATGGGCATGTACCCAGTACAGAGCTTTTACGAATTTATAACACTACTTAATTATAATATCTAGTGGGTACATCTAACGCAAGAACCTTTTGCCCCTGGTACCACCCTCAGAACTGCTCCACTGAAGCCCCTCCAAGTGGTCTGCTCTTCTGTCTTGTTTTAACTACTACAATATTTCTTGTTATTCCAGTCCAGGTGCATGTGTCCCAAACAAGATGCCCTTGCTGCAATCTCTTCCATTGAAAAGACTATTAAACAAAAATTCAGGAATGTGGCACAAACAGTGAGAAACTGGTAGAAACTGTTAGTTGCCAACTCAAGTGTGGCAAGCTGTACAATTATATAAAAATCTACAAATATATAAAAATCCTAAGGCATGAGAATGAGTACTTGCTGACTCTAGTTATGCAAGCACTGAAGGATTTTTATTTTTCCCCCCTTCTGGAAAGATGCAAACTTGCAGTCCTCACTCAAAGTATAGACCGTCATTGCTGTGTCACAACCCTCGAGGGGAAGAAAAGGACAAAACACTCTCAATAAGGTGAAGCAGGAATGGCAATTCATTAGGGGATCTGAGGGAAATTTCTAGAAGGGAGGTGGAATTTGGGTGGAGACTAGCCATATATGGAAAGACAGGGAAGGAACAAGACCAAATAGAGAAAACCAGGGGAAGAGAGAGCCTTATGTGGTCACATCGCAATGCACCAAACATAAACCAATCAGCAACAGGGATACATTGGACCAACCAACAGCAAGGATACATAAAAGGAACTTACAAAACTGTTATAATTACTATTTTAACTTATTCTAATAAACTATAAAAACACGATGAAACAGGATCTTCTTTCAGTCATTGTTGGGAGATTGACTCTGCTTCTGGAGTGGATACTTTACTAGCTCCAGTCCTTCTCCAACCTCAGGATCACAACAATCTTGAATTCTCTTCTTTTTCCACTCATGGTAATTATCTGCTCCCGCATTGATGGTTTTCCCTGTTATTTTAATTAACCTGTGCCATGGCTAACAAGTGGAACTATTGAGTATGCAAGCAAAAGGCAAGGTTTGCACTGTCAGCAGTGTTACAACACTCACCAGCTCTGTCAGCCTTGAGGCTTCTGAGTCCAGAGCAAGGGCGTCTGCCTGGGATGAGACTCGGGGAAAGCTTACTGTGAGGTGAGCAACACTGGTGGTATTGTTGCCAATTTAGGGACTCTCTAAATACAAACACAAGGCCAAATTTAGAAAGGAGAAATTGTTTATTCTGCGCAGGCTGCAGGGTGGAAGCACAAATCAAGCAAACTGATTCTTAAAACTTTGTATATACATTTTATATACATTTCAGCAAACAAAGAACAGTTCACTGGCTACAAGTTACCTAGTTCTCATATTAATTAGTATTTTACCTTCTTTTGGTTAATGATTCTTTTGCTTCTCATGCTAATTAGTCCACGTGTTCAATCTTTCTCTTTTTTTGAGTCGGTGGGTTTCTTGAGTCAGAAGTTCCAATTTTCCACTGCTGGACTTGAGGCTGTGAATGGGCATGGATCCCTTGCATTACAAAGGGCACAGGAAAACCTGTGGCAGCAGCCACGTGTGAAGAGACACAGTTGCCAAGAGAGAGCCAGGTGAGAAGAGAGGCAGCAAAAACCAGTGCCTGAACAGGAAGACCCCAGACTACGTGCTAAAACCCCAGGCGGTCCTTTGTTCAGGGTCACTCCTTTGAAGTTATGAGGTCTTGTTTCACCGTTCAGGTAGGACCCCCTATCACAGCCCGCTTCTCATTCTCTGTTCATTGTTAACTCTTTCTGACTGGTGTCGGCATCGGCGTGGCCGCCCTTTTGCTTGCCGATGTGGGCCGTGCCGAGACGTGTGGCGCAGGGTCACGTCGGAGCGGGGGCTGCGGTGGCTCTGCCCTCCCCGCGGCCGCGGGAGCAGCGCTGATGGTCGTATTGCCAATCCCGAGCGCACTCCAGTGGAGCCGGGCTGTACTGCCCGGGCTCCTCTGCTGTACTGCCCGGGCTCCTCTGCTGTACTGCCCGGGCTCCTCTGCTGTACTGCCCGGGCTCGGCTGTGCTGCCCGGGCTCTTCTGCTGTACTGCCCGGGCTCCTCTGCTGTACTGCCCGGGCTCCTCTGCTGTACTGCCCGGGCTCGGCTGTACTGCCCGGGCTCTGCTGCCCCGCTGCGCTGGCACCTGCCCAAATTCTGCTTTGGTTTCTTGGGCATGGTTTTGTTGTTGTTGATTCACGGGCCTCAGCGAATTGTTATGTCTCTCAACTAGTACATAACTCCTCCAAAAAAATTTAGTCCCTTCTTTTCTGTGACACTTGTTTGTCTGAATTAGGAGAGTTGCACATATTCTTGTTCCTTTTTTGTTGTTTACTGTGTAAATAGAGAGGGAGAGACTGGGCCACAAGAGAGGACATCTCCTTCAAATTGAGCTCATTGACCTTTTATTTCATTGTTGAACACAATCAAAATTTCTGTTTTTTGGGGTTTTTTTTGTTTTGTTTTGTTTTGTTTGTTTGTTTTGTCGTTGGTTTTTTTTTTTTTATCTTGCACATGCAGTTGTTGTATTTTCCTCTTGTATGTTGGTAAAGTAATAGACATGAGAGTGCTCTACTGTGCCCATCATCAAACAAACAGGTGACTTGGGGGCCTCTTAATCTGCTCCGGAGCAGAAGAACTGGCAAAGGGATACAAACTTCTGTATAAACATGAGATTCCCTCCGTGATACTGCTATTTGGACGAATGGCATAAACTAATGAAGAGTTGAGATCTGCTAATCTAAAGTGTTAAATAAATTTTATAAGCTCCTAAAGAAAAATTTTTTTTAAAAGTATGCACAGTGATGCAGGCAAATCAGCAGGAAATACGCATTTTGCAGTATTGAAAATAAAGGAGTTTAGTCGAATTGTTATTATGCAAAATTGTAGCAAAAGTTGTAAGTGGAACACAGAATAACAAAATTTGAGTAGAAAAGAGTAAAAAGAGACTTTTCTGTTTGAGGTGAAATTTGTATGTGCTAAGAACTTAGCCATGAGACAGGATCTTTGCCCTGTTTTCTCTCTGTATCTGTAGTTTGGCTTTTGGAAAGTCTGTGTTACCTCTGGGTGCAGTCACAGTTCTTATTCATGTGTGGCCTTTTTCTCTGATGTGCATACAGTAGTCTGCGACATACTGTGCCAGGCTGTGTGTTTGTTAAATTGTCAGGGTTAAAATGTTGTGTTCAGTGACTCTGAATGAGCTTGAGCTTCCATGAAAGGTGCTGACTGTCAAACTGCCAGTCTTCATTCCAGTGAGGAGCGCAATAAAGGCTGGTTAAATCAAGCTCTGCAGTGTGCAACCACTTAAATAAATGTTACATGTTATCTGCATGATGCCTTTAAAATATAGAAGATGCCTCTGCAACTGCTGCTCAGGAAATAAATAATTGACAGCATTTATGGCAATCAAAGTGTAATTTCTGCTTGCATTTTCATGGTGGAACATTTAATAAAAAATTTATTTCCCAAATTTGTGCATAGAGAAGAGCTCTGGACTGCTGTGGTGTGACCAGTTCTAGGGTTAAAAATTTCTTTGTGCAAAGTTCATTCCCAGAAAGTGTTGCTTGTGAATCCTTAATGAATAATTATGAATTATTATGGAAGCTGCATATGGATGTTGAGTGATTATTTGTTCAGGGACTCATTGCTTCTGTTCTGTGTTTGTTGTTGGGTAGTAGCATACTTTAATGAAGCAAATTAACTAATAGCAATCAAGGACATTAAAAATGTTTTTTATAGTTAAACATTTGGCCATGTTGCCACATCTGCATGAGTGTTATCTCACTGAACTGACAAACTACCCTCAGAGTAAAGAATGATCAGACATGAATGAAAATACACTTCACCATAACTGATGATATGGGTTTGGATGCTGCATATGGCCTACTTGTATGTGATCAAACTTTAATTTGATCAGCAAACAGCCTATCAGCTGTACCAGGCTGTCTATTGTATCATCAACAGCTACTGATGCCGTAACATTCATGGCACCGAGTAGTGGTGCCATGGTCAAAGCCTAATGGACACAGCCACAGGACGTGTCCTCTTGCTGTCACAGGCATGCTGTTGGCCCAAGATCTTTTTTGTTCCTTGTGCATTTTATCTCTCAGTCTGTCAATGGGCCGTGGTGCTTTGAAATTTAGGAACACAAAGTGGTGTGCACGATCAACGGATTTTCCAATGTGCTGGTATTTTTGCTCTATTTTCCTTTAAAAACACTTATAGGGAATGCTTTCTTGATTCTCCATAAAGCCACTGAAATAATTTCTTCTTCATCTGAAGAGAAATCCACAGTGTCAAAATATGCATAACATCTTTTGTTTTGTTTTGTTTGTTTGTTTGTAGAACATGCAGTCCTTCACCATGTACTTGTGCTCAGTGGACAGCACAGCACTGTTAAGCTGTATCAATACCTCCAGCACAAAATCCAACAGGATTTCTTGCATATTGACTTTTTACATTCTTCTTTCCAGGAATATCAGTACTGAGCTCAATGCTTCTGTTCAGCCTGAGGAGAGGGATAGCTTAGCATTTAGGCTCCAGCTTGTATCTAGTGACGTGCAGAAAAACCCCACAACGAGGTAGTTGTAGAGAAGATACGTTTATTCAGTGCTGGGTGCGTGGGGGATCGGTCCACCAAAGACATGCACACCTGTCTGTGCTCACAGGGCTGTTTATATACAGTTAAAACGTGCATATTCATTATTTCTTTATACATATGTATTATTTTCTTTTGACAAGGCAGGG